>JAQBSW010003662.1:0-79588 GCA_029291075.1 Eudiplozoon nipponicum
ATTCGGGTAAGGCGACATCAGCAATACAGCTTCCTTGCTGATTTCACTGCATCACGTCGTAAACAAACCAAACCTCGCAACTAACTTTTCCCTACTAAGAAAAGAAAGTTACGAAGATGATTCTACTATACATCTGCAACAAGATCGCCACTGAGCTCGATTCGCTGCCATATCGCTAAGGGTTTCTAACCAAGAACTGTGATGTGCACGAGGACCCCATCCCGGCAGACGAGTGGATCCTATACTACCCAATTTGGATGTAAGTGACTTTAATTGTTTCTGCCATGTCAAAATCTGCCCACCTTGTTTCTTACGCCAATTTGGTGCTGGATGAGAGAACAGAGCTCTATTGGGCAATCGAAATGAGGCATACGCAAAACGTGACCGAGCCAACGAAGTTGATGGAGCCTTATTTGTTTTTCTAACGACGAGCACTTATTGTCAGATCCAAAAATACGTCTACGGATATCAACGTTAGTTATTCGTTGTTGGTAACCAACAGTATTAGACATTAATTATCACACGCAGTCGGCCGCGCAGGTCTGAGCTTTTCGAAAAACGCGAGATGATTATCTCTGACACCGTCTAATGTCGATCATTACCTATGAAACCTAATGTCAAAAGATAAAACACGTCTGTTAATCCATCTCATTGTTTTGTACGTGAATTCCAAAATACCTATTTAAATCGCCATTATATGAACAGAAAATTGGCCTAGATAATTTTCAATTTTTAAGTTTTTGATTAAAACTTACGCATATTTTATATCACCAAAAACGTTTTTAGTAATAGTCTTGCGAAGAACGTATATAGACAATAAATTTACATATGATAAATTTATGCACCACGCGCATTTCCAACTCAGAATTATTAACATGGAGGAGTTTGAATAATAAAAAAAATGTTATTAGATTTGGTGGCAGGTCCGTCACAGCTTTATTATCGGAAAAAGTTTTCAAAAAAAAAGATTTAGGGAGGCATTTGCTATTCCTTTAAATGTTGGAACTCTCATAATGAAATGTACTGGTCAGTAAATATAGGAAAATTGTTGCAACCATGTCCCATTGGCTGCAAAGATCTGGCGTACTTGTGTGGAAGTATAAAGCATAATGTATTCAGTAAGATAAAAGCATAAATACATAATCGGAGATTTACGACTGCTGCACGACGCCACCTAATATAGCCAATACCGCTATGTTAGAGCTAGCCAGGAAATTCAACTTGGCTCTGTCTCCCGCTAGATTTTCAGAAAACTATCATCAATCCAAGATTTTGTTGTATAGTGAGAGTACAAAACGATGATAATAAGTGGCCAGTATCTCGAATCGTATTATCAGACAATGACATCACTGTTAAATGTTTCTTGAAGGAGTTTCCGTGTTTCGCACCTGGATTAATTGAAATTACCTGATCTGCGTTTTGACTAACGCAGCTTTCATTGTTCCAGTAATTTTCTTTTAGCAAGATATTTCGGCCCATCTTACCGTAGGCCTTCATCAGTTGCATCTCACGAAACAAATGAAGTGTACATTTGACACTTGCTCTCGATTTGTTGTTTCAATAACGTATATTTATTATACCATTTAACGGCATTGCTGCTATAATTCCATGTTAAATGTTTCTTGAAGGAGTTTCCGTGTTTCGCACCTGGATTAATTGACACTTGCTTCATTTGTTTCGTGAGATGCAACTGATGAAGGCCTACGGTAAGATGGGCCGAAATATCTTGCTTAAAGAAAATTACTGGAACAATGAAAGCTGCGTTAGTCAAAACGCAGATCAGGTAATGACATCACTGTCCTGCCTCATTTACGTATCCAGTGATCCACCACTTATATGTGAATATCGTTTAATATTTTTTTTGAATGATTATGACCTATCATGTATGATCCAGGGAAACAAGTTGGCTTGTAAATTTTGCTCCTGCTAAAGGCAATCTATGACATCACTGTCCTGCCTCATTTACGTATCCAGTGATGCACCGTTCATATGTGAATATCGTTTAATAAATTTTTTGAATGATTATGACCTATCAAATACGATCCAGGGAAACCTGTTGGCTTGTAAATTTTGCTCCAGCTAAAGGCAATCTGACGGGCGGATAGCAAGAACTAAAATCAAATAAAGCGAATGAGTTTTTTTTCAAATAACTGTCCAGATAGTGGCATAATGCATGGCTAGCATTATATTGGACTGGAAGGCCTTCTATTCAATGTTAATGAACAATGTAATAGAGGGTTTTTATAATTTGTCAAATGCAGATTCAAATAGGCTAAGGCGTCTCAAAACCACGACATTTGACAATCCAACGGTTTAATTTAATTTAAAAGTTACCAGTGAGGTCGAAGCGGTATTCTGTGCCTTTGCTACATGATACTTTTAATTTATACTGCAAGGTATATATATATATGGTATATATATAGATATATAATCATGCCATATTACTTAAGTTCCATGCAACGTCACCAAGTAACATTAAGTCTGTTGTGTATTTACAATTTGGGGGTGTTTGGCTAGAACTTCAGGACTTATAAGATTAAATATAGATTTCATTTAAAGTGATGGCTAATTTGAAGCATAAGTTGGTTTTTCACATATTACTGCGTGTAGTATGCGGTAGAATCATCGAAGTGAATAGAGCCCCTTGCTCCGAAGTAAGTGTGCCTGTGTTCGATTTCCGTCCGCGGAAAATACTCTATAGCTTATGAAAAATTCTTAATTAGAATAATGCCGGTCTAGTGAGTGAGTTGCATTTGGCACCTGATGCAATGCTTAGTTTATACTGATAAATATTCATAATTATATTCCCAATAAATTATCATCATATATATATATATATATATATACATATAGATAGATATTATATATATATATATATATATATATATATATATATATGCTATTGTTGAAAATTGGAGACGTTCTTTATGATGAAACACATGTTCATCAATAATAGGACATTTTTTACTTAATAAGGAAATTCCGCAGTTGAAGTGTATAATAATTGCAAACTGAAATGAGATCAATATATTGTAACAAAGAATCAGGCAGGTAAATGGCTACGCAAGAGAATCTGCCTATTTCTCTATGTTAATAACATATAAGCCTAATTGACAAACACATGAATACGTATCACCTAAGGAACGCATAAAATTTATAGACCAGTAAGCCTAAACATGTGGTCTTCGTTCTAACTTTTATCTCCCGTCAAAAACAGTATTACAACAATGCATAAAAAATGATTTCCTGCTGTCGTATATTTATGAGAAATCCTACTGAAATATTTTATATGATAGTAGTAACAATGTTAGTAAAATTACTAGAAATGAAAGAAATAAAATTGTTAATCAAAACCCTGTAGAAGATAAAGAAAAAAAATTATTTAGAATTGGTAGATCTATTCCAGTTTAGGCAACACGGATTGACAGAACTTAAAAATGAGGTCAAAAAGACGTCTACAAAACAGATAACTTAGGCCAAGTTAACAGCAAGATATGTACAAATGGACAGCTTTTCATCCTCGCACTTTCCACTGCACTGTTTCTAAAACACGTCCAAACAAATCATTTAAATATCAAAAAATTACAAAAGTCATTGAGCAAAATGTGACTATTAAACATGAGGAAGCAGTTTATCAGACTGCAAAATTCGATACAGATATCCCAGGTATTCTAACATATAACTAATTTTGGCACTCAGACTCAATAGGAGAACCGAGACCTTATGACTTAGTATGATTGTGGTTGATTTTAATTTTGTTGGAAATGCGAAAGTCTGTCCTTTTATTCCATATGCCAATCGACTACTGTCTGATAGAATATCGCTATACTGGGAAGAAACTAAAAGGCGACCGAGCCAGTGTAATTAATGAAGTATTAATAATTTATTTTCAAAAATTGAATTAATGGAAATCAACTTTGAATCTCCGTCATTGATAATCTATGTAAGTAATCAGTCTTCGAAAACGATGTTCCATTGCACATCAACTTATATGAGAAATAATGGTTTTCCATTGTGTGTTACTTTGATACTTAATTTTCTCCATTGTAAACAAATAATAGTTGTTTTTCTCGGCTAATATCGCCTTGCAGTCAAAATGCCCATTCGTAAATTTAAATGGAAACGCTTTGCAATATTTATCTAAGTGGACAAACAATTAAGTCTGAATAGTTATTATAATTTATAACATAAAAATCGTCTATTTTACACACTGTTTAATCCCAAATTCATTAAAATGAAGGAGAAAAACTTTGCAGTTGATTTTTCCTCCGCATCATAATGGATGTATGTTGCTTAGGTAGAGAAATTTGTGGAATATTAAATTGACAGGCCCGAGAATTGAACCTTACATGGAAACTATTTCCCGACAAGTTTTTGAAATATTAGATTTTGTTTAAAACTATCTATTGAAACAAGGGATGTTGATATGAAAAGCATAATGTTCTTTCTAAAACGTAATCACCAGCATGAAGATGTTATCTGATTTGTGTATACAAACTTTTACTTAATCAATATTCTGTTCTTCTGCAATTTCAAAGTGTAAGTAAAAATCGCCAGCAAGTTTGGTAAGTAATTTAATTTCAGTTTTTTAGACATCTAATGAGAAAAATACGCACAAATATTTATATTCAAGAATGATTTCTAAATTACAAACAGAACTTCTGTAAATACTGTTTTGGCCAAAATTATAATTTTGAATGGATCTAACGCTCGGGCCAAATTGGATTCAAAATTTCGTCATTCATTGCGTTTAAGTATCATGAGCATTATGTCTGGATACCTAGTCGTTTATTATGAACTATTTATCAGGCAATCCGCTAACATGTAAATCAACAGGACCAAAGGTTTTCGCTTTAAATTCTACTGTTTGCGATCGCAGTTTGTCAAGTTGAATATTAAAATTCTGAAATAGACCTATGTCTAACAAACTGCCTCTTCTGACTGCCCCAAAATCCATGATGAAGTCGACAACGAATTTAGGACAGATTACCAGTTCCAACTTATGATTAACTGATACGCATGAACCGTGACATTATCGACTTCGTCTACTAAGAATAGTGGAGAAATTTTATCTTTTACTGCAAAACGTAAGCAAACATAAAATTTAATCCAATGTTTTCAGAAATGAGTTTGATTTGTGCCAAGTCTTAGTCGATAATCGCTTATGAATAAGAAATTGAAATTTAAAGAAATATGTTGGTATGTTTACGGTATGCACACACACGCACACACGCATATATATATATATATATATATATATATATATATATATATATATATATATATATATATATATATATATATATATATATTCATACAAGATAAAAATATTCCTATTAAATTGTTTTTATTCATAATTGTTCGGATCTAAAGATGGATACTTATGAAAAATGCATGAACAACTCAATAGAAAAGCGGCTCATTTGATACAAGAATATACGAAAACTAGAACGCGAACAAAAGAATTAATCTCATTGGTGCATGCACTTAATGCCACATGCAACGTGTCAGCATGAGCCGTCACTCTGCCGTGAATTCCAAGTAGAAATTTCCGTGGGAAGACAGAGACTATTTCTGAGACATACTAACAATAAAACAAATTCAAATGCAATTTGTCTAATGGAGATCAAAATTAGTAGGCAATATAAACTAAAACATCAGGATCTGTTGATTGTTAAATTAAAATATAACTTAATATAAAGTTAGTATGTCTAGTATATTGTCGCCCTTTAAATTATTAGATATTCTTATCCTATATCCTTTATTTGTGGTGTCCATCATTTATTCACTATAAGGCCTTACATATTTCAGACAGAGAGGTGATAGACGGCGAATCTATATGTAAAAAACAATGAAAAATAAGTTCGACCTGAAGAAAAGACAGCTATTAGACATAAGTTGGTTTATAATTGAAAATTTCAGGTATTACGTTGCTCGAGTTTTAAAATAAACATGTTGCGCGACAGGGAATAGATTATTTACCTGATTTTCGGATTGCGTACCCAATTGTTTGAATTCACTTTCATCATGATTTTCCCAAATACTTCGATATCCAGGTACGGATATATTTTCAAAGGAACACACCTCACCCACTAAGTTGACAATCCGTATGTCAAGTGGAAATATTAGTTTAAACTGCCCCATTTATACTTGTCGTTAGATCTCTTAAGAATAACTTGTTTATTGATAAAATTCTTGGAAACTGCATGTCAAATTGCTTGAGTTTAGCAATTAATGAGTTTTCAATTCTGTAAAGTACTTAATGTGTGTTTAACAAGATCAAAACTGGTCGACTTTATGAATTGAATTTGCTTTATTATGCTGTTTAGTCTCTACCAAAAAGGTATCTATAGGGATATTTCGAACCAAATTTTTTTCCTGTACTCTACATAGCAAAGTCAGAGGCTAGGGCCAGATTTCAACAATCGGAAATTTCATTCACACGAAAACCAAATTAACAGGCCTGAGATAAATAGAGGTAAAAATTTGGCAACAATCAAGAAATCATCACAGAGTTCTTTCGAATTAAGAATAAAACCAGGACCAAAAACCATAATAATATTAGTATCAATGGTACCATCATCACATTCGGAAGTATGTTTCTCCGAAGAAAATGATACAATGTGACGTTAATTGCGAATAATTTTGCGCCTACAACTTCAACAGCCATTGCTTATCAAAGTTATCAAATAATCAGTGCTAGAAACTAAATTCAAACAGGTGAATAGTTTGGAATTTAGTTCTAAAGTGATGCCGAATAGGCTGTATTTAAAGGAGATGCTAATCGTAAAAGCATATGTTTGTATATAACATAACATTATATATAGTGTGAAACAGTACATCGCAGTGGACAAAGTCAAAGAGTTCGAATAAAAAATTCCCTGGTTCGTGCCCTATCCACCAATAATTTAAGAATTTCTAATGAGAACGATCTCCTGGAAAAATTTTCTCTGAAGTATTAGATAATTCTGATTTATACTAACAAAAGTATACATATTTGTATTTGTGTTAATATCAAGCTACAACCCTAGATTAGAATTAACCGATATGAAAATAAATATAATTCAAGTGGAGCAATATCTCTATTGGTGCAAGTATGCAGGTCAAGTTATAGAAATATGTTATCAGTAGCAAATCCTCTGTACCAGATATTACGTAAAATGCAGCCATACGTGGTCTGCAAATGACAAATTCGGAGAATAAGTGCAGTATCGATGAAATGTAAGAAGAGAAAGGTACAAGAATATAAGGTTCACAATTACCTAGGAGCTCCGAAATAAACATGGAACTTCAAAATATTAATATAATGAAGGCAGTCAGTAAATCAATACAAGCATTTTACAGTTAAATACTGTTTGTTGAGGAGTACTAATATATATGCAAGTATGTATTAGGTGTTGCAAACCTAGTAACAAATTAGTTCAGTTATGACAAGAAGGATAAACCAAAGACAGCATGAACGGAAAGTATAACCTCATGCACATTCGTTTCGAGCTTACACGCGACTCATCAGTAGGAGCCTGTATTACGCCTTTTAACCACTATTTATTTGGGTGACAAATTTGGGACAATTAATATACGAATAATTGATCTGCGTAGATGTATAAATGACAAAAATGCAATTATTTCAATGACTACAACAAAATAAGACTTTTAGACTAGAATTATTTTTATTTTTCGGTTCCAAATTTTAGATTAAAATAAATAGTTTTAAGACAAATTCACGTATAAAAATTCTTTCTTTAGTAAGTATGTCCTTGTCTCTTACCATTCATAAATCAGCAAGGGAATATTAGTCTCAGTATACTATCATTCACTATTAGTCAAAGCTTAAAATTAATTGAATCTGGAAAATACTGTCGTTGAAGAATGGCTTATCCGTTCTTTATACAATTTCATAAATTAATAACGGTAAATTGGAAATTAAGTTTAGAATTTTTTGATACTTATGACTCATTTCGTTAAAGACATATAAAGATTGATTAAAATAATTCATATACCAAGCGTTTTTTAAATTAGAAAATTAGCTGTATCTATCTTAAATTCCAACATTTATCATCAGTTTAAAGATTCTCAAATCTATCCTCAAAAGTACACTTACGAAATACAAGATCAGGAATTGCGGCTATTAATCTTCAGTCTTTTGGAAATACGATTGGCAAAATTTTCATGTATTCACAGTTACACTGGTAGATCATTTGTTTTGAAAAGGATTAAAAAAACTTTAAAGAATAATTATGATAATGGAATATTATATGAATTCTTACCCAATTTAAATTTACATTTCTAAAAAAGGGAATATGTCGGGACGTCTTGCATGAAAACATGTTTATATTAGACGTTTACACATCTTTCTATTATTTTTTTATTATTATTGTAATTTTACTTACATATTACTACTTTTTACCAAATTTCCTTTTTGAGGAACATTAAGGTAGAATATTTTTATATCAAGATGTTTGAAAAATAGATTTAATTCGAAAAAAATGCTGCTTAATTGAGCTTCACATAGTTTTTGATATGTATTCTATTCTTACAGGTTTGTGCTCGTCGTATAAATTTAATATATTGATTTAGTTTAAATTTGCGCTAATTCAATTGGTATCTTGATGTCTGCTCATGAACCAACTATTTTTAATAACTTTTATATACCCTCAGATATTTAACATTTATTTTTAATTAAATAATATGAATTATTATAAAGTAAAAAGAACAAAACTGTGTCTATTTTTAATGTAAACAATAAATAAAGCAAGCTTGCTTGTCAGAGACTCCGTAGCATAACAGAATGCGGCAAAGACGGTTGAACTGTTTAAATCGCTCAAGTTAGTAGAAATTAGAATATAAAAGAAGGTTTCCATTTATTTTTACGCATAAGCAGAGTCCAATATATCTCTACCTAAACACCATATTAACGATCAAAAAAAGTGGGACAAGAATGATATCATTGACGTTATGTAAGGCTCGCAGAACTTGGAAGACAACAGTGAGTCTGCTGTATGTGTTCTAGTGGAATAACGATTAGATATAAGGGTACTAGGGTCACCAGTTGCTATATTCCTTAAATTTCTTGTAGTGTGTGGATGTCGACCACGAAATTGTTAAAAGATATCCGCAGAAACGGGTGCATAATCAAAGCCAAATTCAAGGAATGGATAATTGGATTCTCTTACTAACAAGTAGATTCATAGCAACGTTGCCGCTAAGAAAGGCTAGGACCCACCGGTTGTAAAGTCTGCAAAAACAGATGCCACCTAAAAGTAGCGATTTAATAATGTAGTTTCCCGCATTGAAGACAGGCACCAGTGGTCTACCAAACGCGTTCTCCACAAAGGTAAAGATAGTTAACAAGACAATGCTTTACTACAAAGCATGGAAATTTAAGTTGTACTTGAGAACTGAATATATGACCATTCATATAATTCTAACAGTTGCTTTGCATTTCTTAACGACCCTAACAGTCACGCAAGGACGTGCTTCAAATTAATTTGGCCCACGTCGGTGAAAATCGAGTAAATATCTAAATAGGACGAATAACCCAGTTCGAATTATTGTTCGGTATTACGAAAAGAGGGCATCCCGTATTTTATTTAAGTTTTATTATTATTGATTTAGCGCATCTTTGCCGCTACATCTCGTAAAATTGAACATGCACAGTTTTTTGCATTTTGAAATGATCAAAAAATTTAACAGACTTACACATATGATAATGGGTGAAAATGTTGAACCTATATGTGTTTGTGTGTGTGTGTTATACAATTTCCTTTAAACTGGTATGCATTGCCTGTTGGCTCATTTCGAGCTAAATGAAAATTGAAGTTTCTCAAGTGGCGATTGAACGAATTTCCGCTTAATTGACCTTAAGTGGTTTGCACGTAAAATGTCCCGAAAATCTTGATGCGCAAAATGAAGCAATTTAGTATGTGTGACAAATTTCACTTTAATTTCTTTTTCTCTCTATGTACACATATTTGTTTCTATATGTATGCATACAAATATATATCATTAATGCAGGATTTGATTACTTATTGCATAAGCCAGCAAATACAACTCATCTTGTAGACCGGTTACGAATTTATTTTGTTACTCTTAAGTAATAATAGTAGCTCTAAATGCCAGGTGTTTAACTCAGAACCCTTAAGCGGACAGTCATTCAAGTCTTCCCGTACATTTCAAAAGTCATGCATTACATGAAATTTTAGTATTCTACCAACATTTGTTTTATACCATCTTTTGTTCTTGGGCAACCTTAGGATATTGCTTTTCATATATTTTAGATTAGAATATATAAAAAATATAATTCTGTTATAGAATTTGGAACGCATAAGTTGGGAAATTCACTATAAATATTATGGCGTTTTTTTAAAAGCATACGTTCGGTAGAAATCATGGCTAACGGCGAGATTTGAGAAAATTCTTTTTGACAAATATGCAAACAATGTATTAGAATTGAAAAAGTTATTGATTGTCGCTAAAGATTGCATAATTTCAACAATGAGTCATATGAACGTCAGCGTTATTATATTATTTGTTTAACCAAAAGAAAATTCGCAGTATGCTCTCATTACGAAACAGCCAATTCAAAATATTGTCAATGCTAAACAATCATTGCTTGTGCAGGTGGTGATAGAAATTATAAAACTCAAGTTTTCTAGATTGGTATGAACACCAATTCCGTTGTATTTAACCAAAAATGCATCGCAGTCAAACCACTTTCAGTCACGCGCACTGACGTGTTTCTACCTTCCATGATGATTATCAGAGCACGACGGCAAACTGACTATCGGGAATCAAATCGCAGTTCATATATACGAAAAGCGCAATAAGATATGTGGCTCTCACCTTTAGTTGTCTTTTATAAATTTTACTTGACTGGTAATTTCGGCTGCGCAATTTTTAAGCGGTCGTGAACATTAACATTTTGTGGCTTTTGCCACAGGTTTATGTTATACAACTTAAACTTAATTACTTGATTGGATGGTGGTAATAACAATTGTTTAGATTACGTTTGCGAGCTCGTTATAAAAATCAAGCCAATTACACCACATAGCAAAACTACCGTCAATCACTATTGTTTGCAGTAAATAATTACCATAGATTTATCATAACATAATTTATACTTTGGAGGACCGGCCATAGCGACCCTAGTCCTTTTATTCATGGCCTTATCAAAATTAATTATTAAATTCTTTCATAGTATTTTGATGAAACGTAACACATACATGATTTAATGTATTTAACATATATTAAATTGACTTCAAGCCCTCTTCGCCTAATGGCGTTCGAAAACCCGACTGCCTTCCATCAGCTGGGACTATGACAGACCACCAGACTGCAACATATCCGGTGACAACAGCACTCAATGGGAAATGCGCAAATGACACAAGTTGGTCGACTTCGAAGGAGAACGGTACAAGTTTGCTACGCAAAGCTGATGGTGACGAGGCGACTAGTGGTGATAAGTCGCGGAGTAATATCGGTGGAAGCACTTGGAAAATAGGCAAGTCGACAAACAGTTTAACTAAAATTAAACTCATGATTTGCATACAAACATTAATAGGTTTATTTTATTTATTTCGAAGAACAACCATACGCGTATTTGTTTATTAAGTTTGGTCAACGATTGCCAAAATGATATGCCAAAGTCAGCACTGTCAAAAGGTGAAATTTCATGTACACAAGCGTAGTGGGCTTACTGGTGTCTCGCTGTCCATTTTTCCCACATTTGTGGACGAAATATCACGGCGACTTTAGAGTTAATAGCAGCTCATTCTGATGAGTCACCAGTTTGCACGGAACGCATTTGTAAATGAGGTAAAGCATTTCTAATGCTGGCTTTGATTTGTCCTGCTGGTCCAATTTGAAATAAACTTTTACTTAGTACCTACTGCCTAATACATAAATGAAGATTGACAATTTATTTTATATTTTTATGATATTTAATTTTGCTTATGAAACGCTCAAAAAAGAATATTTTATGCCTTTCGAATATAAAAAAACAAGATTCCTTGGTAAAATATTTATAAGTTATGTCTGCTGTTTCTTGAGAAATGCGAAAACGATAAATTTTGTTTTGTTTGATCTTTTAATGGCACATTCCGCAAATCGTTTTACGAAATAACTTCACCAAGACAAGGTATCTGCTCATGTTTTGTGCTCAGATTCTTTAATCTCAAGCCGACAAGTAGCTTAAAAAATGAAACATTTTGACAACATATGAACTGGACGAAATGTCAAAATCTGACTTTAGGAAATTTGCGCGATCTAAATATTTAAATTTAACATTAAATTAAATTATCCTGGGTTTCGTCAAAGATTGCCTCTTTCCATTTGTGTCACCTCTGTTCCACTTTACTAAACAGGGTCACATTTCATTGGTTAAGTGTAAATTTCTTTTCGACAAATAATAAAAACAGTCACTTTATGAAACTTTATTCAATTTTTTTAGCAAAAAAGCCTATATCTTTCAATGTCGCGTTTTGCGTACACGGAATTTAGCTTTGCACCAACAGTTACAAAAAAATCCGATTGATCACCATTTTCATTTCCTTTTTGTCTTCGGTCGGGCTGGGTTTTTATTCATCCCAATGGAAATGCGGTTCTATCAAATCTTTGACAGAACCGCATTTCCATTGGACGAATACAAACTCAGCCCGATCGAAGACAAAAAGAAAATGGAAATTGTGATCAATCGCGAATTTAGGCAAAATTTTCATCTTTTTTTAAATTGCACAGAAGAAATATCATTGATAGCGTGGAAGGTGGTAACAATTACTAAAACCAAGTTTTCTATCTTTTTATAAGCACCAATCACTTTGTATCCTACCAGTCGCACAACAAATCAAAACGACCATCAGTCACGCGTACAGACGCGTTTAGATCTTCCATGATTATCATCAGAGCACACCGTCCGACTGACTTACATGGATCAAATCGAAAATCATATATAAGTTAGATTATGATAAAATACAAAATTGATGCTAAGGAAACTGATGTACTGAGGCTAAGCGACCTCTATTGAACCATTTTTCAAACTGAGGAATATATAACATTTTTGGTAAGGACCAAAATTAGCTTCTACTCGTTGACCAGATGCATTTGGTAAATTTTTTTATACTTGAACCTATTTTATGGCTGCTTTGACTCACCAATACGTATAATATTCTAAGTAATAGTTTTTTGCCAGGTTGAATAAAATGTTATTAAGTTTACGATTAAAAAAATTTGTTTAAAAAGATTTTTGTAACCATTCTTGACTCTGGATTTAATTTCATGCTTAAATTTGTCATCCCTTAAGATTTATAGGTAGCATTAAGTTTGGTCAAAATGCAATATCATCGTTCCAAATATACATTTCGGCAAGGGCGTCACAAAAACAAAAGTGGCAAAGGTGTGTTTAGTTTTATGTCCAAATTTTCTCCAAATTTTTTTAAAAAATTTAATAATGCTCTTAAAAATATCACGATGGTGAGCCACGTTCTCAAGCTCGTTTCCCGTTTCCATACATCATCGGACGTCGCGCAGGATAAAAGGGTCGCCATGCAGAGTAAATAAGAGAAATCATGCTGTTGCAGACACCTGCATCTCCGATTCTGCCTCTTTTCCTTATGTTTTCTCTACTTAATCTTATAATAACATTTTATTAGTTGCTATGTATATGGTGAACATAACACTCAACCTAATATCGTAATGCCTAATATCGAAAATATTTGAAGTGAAGTACTATTCATTAAACATAGGTTGGGTTTTAATGTTAGCGCATTTAATGTGTGAATTTGCAAAACAACCTGGAAAACAGGATCTATTGCACAAACGTTGGATAAATTCGAAATGGACATATGTTGCGTATCTGTAACCAAAACACAGGATTCTACGACCATTTCAGAACTGGTTGCAACATTCTAATATAAGCGTAATTAGCTTCCATCCTCTGGCTCCCCGGAGATTTCTTAAACCGGCAAATATGGTTATTATAATTAAGGTTGCGGTCTTGATATAAACATCTAACCCATTAATTACTTACATATGTCAGTATAAACTAAGAATTGTATAGCGTAGAAAAGGCAATTCATCCAGTAGACCGGTTTCGTCCTTATTGGGAACTCATCAAGTACTGGCCAGAATTTGCCGCGGACAGGATTCGAACCTGGGCATGTCTGCTTCGGAATCTGGTGCTTTAAACACTGAGCCATCCTGTCGCACACTAATACGGCAAATATGGTGTCCGTATTATTATAAATGGAACCCTGCAAACAGCCGACTTTGTGTGGCACGCCTATGTAAATCTGTAATGAATGCCAGAAATCTTTAAAACGTTGCCTTATTGTTATATCAACTAATAATCTCACCGATTAAAGCACAGATGACAACAAGGACGTTATTTACTCTGACCCAAGCTCTTTATTTATTAGAGCAGGAAGTGTACATATAGTCTTGGTAATGGTTGGCACAAAATTTCATTTAGTTGGAAGATACAATCTCAGCTAATTGCACAAAGATGCTGGGGAACGACTGTTGAGAAGCTGCGCGGTACATAAATTGTAAATAAGTATTACAAACTTCAGATGCAGTGTAAGGCTTTGCGCCACATGGAATCCACCAGTTTCCGGACAACAGTGGGCTGCAAATGAATCTCGTGGCTGCATCCATGTTTTTTCGGTTATTTTGAAACAATTTCATCGGCTCCGTCCATGCATTTATTCGTCATAGAATTTCACTCAAATTTTCCGGATCAATATATAAAAATAAAACTTAAATAGATGCAAGCAAACTCGAACAACCTTCTTTCTAACAAGATTAAGAAGACAATATAAAATCAAAGTAAACTGGTCTTGATGGCGAAAATTCGGATTTACTTTGAACGAAAATAAGTTCCACCCTATACAATGCTTGAACTAGTCTATGTGGCTATGTAGGCTCCCATAGAAATGATTATAGGGTCTCTGTACAATCCTTGGAGATTCCTAAATCTCGGCACAAAATTCCAGTTAGCTTGGATTATAAAAATACTCGTAGAAATATAAGACACCAACATAAGCACAGACTTAATGTCGATCTTGAATCCTTTTGGACCCGAAAGGCCAGAGATATCGCATCAGGTAATAGTCAATGCAACAGGTAAGATAAAATTATATGTTAATGAAGCTATATATTATAAAAACAACCAATTAAAAGCCGAGGCAATATGTCATCCTGTTTGGTGACATGAATAATTAAAAGGTCACTTTGCTTGGGCATCTGCGGCAGTCCTGATCAACGAACATGTGTCTGTATCAACTATGTGGGATGTAAATATCGGATATCCATCAGAATTAGATATATCAAATGTAATACTATCTCTTAAACTTCGCAATTCTGCAGACCATTTTAATTTGATTTCCAGCTAATTTAAGGACGACGGGGATAAAATTTCCGACCTTCTTCGTATTATGTGGGATGAGACCGGGCCGCTCCTTGGAGTGAGTGATCATCATTTCTATTTATAGAAAGGAAATTCTGATTCTTGTAATAAAAATCGTGGTATAAGCTTGATTCCAGTCGCATCTAGGTTATTTGCTTCGAACATCTTACAATGTCTTAGCGCTTTGCGTGTATCACATACTCGAGAAGAACAAGCCGGACTCCGGTCAGAACGAGGCTGTATAGATAATATTTTTTTCTTAATACAAGTGCTTCAACAGTGAAATGTATATCGCCGTCCCACTATATCCGTCTTTTTAGACTTCAAGTGGGCTGTTGACTGATTTTGTTGCATTGCCTCAAGTTGTATTTGATGAACCAGTCCGGATAGCCATTATTTCTCAACGCTTCACGAAGCAAATTTAGCTCTACTTCAATGTTGTCCGGTGAACAAATCCTGCGTATTCGTGTGTCCAAATTTATTATTAGGTTCCTTTTGTACGCCCTTGGCACACTACTCATATAATGGATATATTGTCCAGTCCAGCTTGATTTCTTGTGAACTGACCTTGAGAGAGTACCTTCTTCATCTCTCGTTATTCCTACTTCTAGGAAGGATAAATATCCGTCTTTTTCTTCTTCTATTGTAAACTTGATTGCCTGGTCTACCTTGTTTATGTGATGTAGCAGTGAATTTGTATCTTCATCCTTTTCAACGACCATGAAAGTATCGTCAACGTAGCGCACGTAAAAATGAGCTCCATTGATAAATGGTTTTAAACCAGTTGTTTCTAAATGGTGCGTGTATATGTCTGCCAATACTGGTCCAAGAGGACTACCCATACCTATGCCGTCAATTTGTCTGTAGAAGACTCCTTGGAATACGAATTGTACGTTGGATGTGCATAATAGAAGTAGCTCTCTCATGTCGTCCACTTCTATCAGTGTTTCAGCTCCTGATGATCGTATATATTCACATAGGATATTTATAGTTTTATTTACTGGAATGCTAGTAAAGAGTGACTTTATATCGAGGGACACCATTTTCCTCTCTTTCAAATTTAGGTCGCGAATTTTTTCTACAAATTGAAAGCTATCCTGTACAACGTGGTCTATTCTTCCTTTCATGATAGGTTTTATAATCCGGCATAATAGTCTGGCTGCCCTGTGCTGTGGGGAATTTATCATAGATAAAATGGGCCTGAAAGGCGGAAGTCTTTCATTGTTGGTCATTTTGTGAACCTTGGGCAACCCATATAATATCGGTTGCGTTGAACCTACGGGCTTGGCATGTTTGCATTCTGTAATAAAAGCATTTTTGTGCTCTATGTCGATTTCTTGTTTAGCTTCGACCTTCGAAATAATTCGGTTTAGAATCTTCGTTATGGAATTTTCTAATTTTGCCGTAGTGTCGCGTTGTACCTCTTCGCGTTTAAATTTGGATTTGTCATTCAGAATTTGTAACATCGCCTGACTATAGTCCGTATAGTTCATTAACACTACGCCTGTCCCTTTGTCTGGCTTCATGAGTCTGATTTGTTTGTTTCGTTGTAGCTCATTTAGTTCTTCTAGATGCCTTTTGGTGACCAGTTTATTGCCTTTGAATGTGCGCATATATTGGCCATACGCACTTCGGAGGTCCGATTTAAAGAGCGAGATGTCGTATTTTTCATTTGATTTGTGTTTTGTGGCATCTTCAAAGAAGCATTCCATTGATGCCTGCATATGCATTTCTTCACGTTCGTTTATTCTAGTTTTTGTTATGCAGTATTTCGGTCCAAGAGAGAGAACTTCATTTTGATGTTTCGTTAAATTTATGTCGGTGTAATTAAAAATAAATTTGCCTGGATTCTCAGGAAATGTTATTCCATGGAGTACGTTGTTTTGTTCTTACATTTTAAAAAATGGTGAAAATAGAAACGATCAATATATATATTGTAAATACGTAAATGCGAATAAGGTTTTTCTTAATTATTCCGAATATATAATTTTTCTTCAAGGAAGGCCTGCCACAAATTTTAATCTCTTTAAATCAAGTGTGCGAGCTTGAAGTAAACTCTTGTTCCATTCGTCGAACAACATAGCAAAACACGTACTGACGCATTTCGACCTTCCAGGTTCATCATCAGAGCACATCGGAAAACTGACTAACAAGAATCAAACCGCAATGCGTATATAAGGAAAGCAATATTAAACATGCGGCTCCGCCCCAAATAATCCAAATATATTGTGCTGGACAGATAATGTAGGCTGCAGGATTTCTATGCTGTCACCCGCGCAATTAATGATTATTTAATTGTTGATTTCGATATATGCATTGCGGTTTACTCCCTACTTTTCCGTCGTACTCTGATGATGATCATGGAAGGTCGAAACGCGTCAGTACATGTGAATGACGGTAGTTTTGCTTTGTTGTACGACGACTGATTAGATACAATAGGATTAGTGTTTACTTCAAGATCACAACCTTGATTTGAAGAACTGTTACCACCACCCGTACACTCAATGATTGTTTAATGCTTTAATCTCATTTGCATGAATTTGATATTTTTTTCAAATACGCATTTATAATTTTTGAAAAGCACCTAACTAAATATTAATGCATTGCTCAAGATTGCCACAGCCGTAAGGCAGTTTAAATGTTGCTTTCTTAAAACACTCTCAGTACACTTTTATCTAGCATTTCAAATAGCTTCTGATAGTCATATACAAGCTCCTGTCCTTCACTTAGCATAACGAATTTTACTAAAAGGAGGAGTAGGAAACGTGATTTCTGGTACCAGTTATTATGGACAGACGGAGCTCGCTATTCACGGTGACCATATTGCTTGTCTCCAGGAAAGAATAAATGATTAGAGAATATCATTTTGTTTAACGTTTGAACCTAGCTTACGGGATAAAGCGTCACATCCGCCATACAAATGCGAGAGTGATGTAGCTAAGTTTGGCCTGAACATTATTCTATCCAATGTCGCAGCTTAAGCCCTGGAGAATTTGAATTTCTAATTTAGCTGGTGGTTGGCTTAAAATGGAAGAGAGACAGGCTTGATATTTACGGGCTGGATAGTATTATTCTCGATATCAGTCACTGTAATAAGTTGCCAAATTATCTCACTCACCAAAAGACAATTTAATGGGCTAAACATGTACAAGTCTGGCGGCAAGCAGGGTTCAACAGAAAGGCCTGACTAATAATGCCTTATTGGCATTGATTTCTCTAGATCTCAGTGTGCGGGCGAGCTAGTTCCCAAATTGTTTGATTGGATTTTTATGTTGCATTGAACATATCCACATATAAAAAATATATATAACAGTTAGATATTTGGTATATATCTGTTAATTTGCAGGCAAGAAATAGCGTCAAATGTCGAATTATTTAATAAAAATATTATGCATACTTGTTTTATTTTTGTGCGATGTATTCTTTTGCCAGGGCGGAATTTTGTAATTCGTAATAAAATCACAGGCTTGGCATTCAATCCATAATCATGCTTAATAGTATCACCACTTAGAGCACACGATTGTACAATATAAAAAAATTATAAATAGGCGTGGGTTATGTTTGTATAGAATTTAATGTAGTTTATTAATTTTTATTTCCTTTCTTGTTACAAGGGGATAAATATTGATTGCATTAATCCCTATTTTTAATTCAGCTGTTGTTTGGCGACCAAGATAGCCTTAATCTGTCCTCCTACTTTTAATTATATTTAATGTTGGTTATCTGACGAGTGAGGTACTGTTTCATTCTTATTGTGCTGATTTGTAATTTGAAACTGGTGTGCATACATGTGTGTGCTTCTGTGTGCAGTTGCACATGTTTGTCACTGAAGCGGCTGATTAATTTAATTCTGTGCCACAAAATGTATTATTCATGAAAAATGTTGTCCACACGAGAGAATGCCTTGTAAGGAAATGTAATTAATTCTAACTATATAATGAAGTGTATAGAAAAGTAAACTACCGATATATTCCAGTATTTCCATTTAGCCGAGAATTTTCTTTCCAACACACTGTGACTGAGTACCAGCTTTAGTATGATATTTTCATTCATTTCTGAGTGATACTTCATCAGAACTAAATTTATTAGTCCTACACAAAAAAGAATATTGTTAAACATATTGAGGCTATGCATTCAGCATCATATATATATATATATATATATATATATATATTAGCAGTGCAAAATAAACATTACATAAGATATAAAATGTAATTTAATAATGTTCTGCATCGCATATAAAATTGAGCAGCCCACATTTCCAGTCAAGTAGAATATATATGGGACTACTATAGGTGATAGCCACATATCTAATTTTTCTCTCCAAATTTATTAATTACGATTTTAACATCACTAGTCAGTGTTTGCCGTCGTACTCTGATGATGATCATGGAGGGTGGAAACGCGTCAGTTCGTGCGAGTGACGCTAGTTTTGCTATTTTGTTCGGCGTATGGTTAAGTGCAATCTGATTGGTGCTTACTTCAAGCTGGCGAACTTGATTTAAGTTAATATAATTTAATAAGCAGAACAGGTTGTCTTTAGTGTAAATTCACCAATTACTTACCAGAATGACCATGGCATTGACTTCAACCTGTGTACGTATGCTTCAGTTTTTCAACTCATCCACTACGCCGCCTTTTACACTATTATAAACATCTAAGTGTTAAAATCAATCCTTCTTTAATGTAGGGTCTATTGGTATTATATTGAACGTAATATTCCAAAGAGCCATCAACGATTAACCAGCTAATCTGTCAGTGGAGTTTCTAAAACATACTAAATGAGGGCGAATTAATTACCAAACTCGTCTACATCATGAAATGTATTTTCTAATTTAGGCAAATATTAGTTAAATCTGAAAAAATATCAAAATATGTAAAAAAAAATTTCGTTCATTCATTTTTATATATTCGAAATTTGAATTTAAAAATAAATTTTTTTTTAAAGGATAAATTTATTATCAAGCAGATATATACAGCAGTTAAATAACGCCATTATCTTTTCGCTAGAACAGAACTTGATTGTATTGCATGGTGTATTATATAGTTAATTAATTTATAAATCAAGGCCGTTAAAGTGGGATTAACAAATACATTATACAACAAAAAGCAAGACATAGGTAATGCTTATTTCTCAGATCAAGCGGATTTCCAGGTGTTCTTCAAGGCAGAATACTTTGGCATAGCTAAATTAACAAAAGAAGCTTGAACAGGATTTGAATATATATATATATATATATATATATATATACTCTCTCTATATATATTCTCGCATACATTGTACTTGACTTGAAATATCAACTGCAATGTTACTATGAGGTCTCGATCATTAACGTCTTTCATTGTGACTACCGGGGCTGAGAGCCGATTATCTAATTTTGTTATTCTTATATATGCGTTGCCGTTCGATCCTTGTTAACCAGCTTGCCTTCGTTCTCTGTTAAAGATCATCAAAGGTCTTGGTGCGACGTTTACGTGTTGCTTTGCTATGTTTTGCGCCTGGTTGGTTCAAATGGGATTGGTGTGTATATCAAGCTAACTAAACTGATATAAATAATTGTTTCCACAACTCGCTCAATCAATGACTGTCTACAAATTAAAATATATTATTATGAAACATTTGTTCGGATATACGGTGATTACAATGAAGCGATTAATTTTAATTAATTAGCGTGCTTGCAATAAAATGTATAGTAGGTAGCGACTAAGAGGCGTCAACAAATGAACGAGTTTACTCGGCGAATAAAGGCTTTCCGAATATTTACAAATGTAGTCATCAACTATACAAATATACACTAGTTTGAATTTTCCAATTTCGTTTTAAATATTACGATGTACTCCTCAACACTGCTTTATTTCTTGACTTTGTGAAATATACTTTAATAAAATTGAAAAGAAGCAGAAAAATAAAACTACCTCATGGAAAAATGTAGAATGTTATCCATTGACTATCATATGGATATGCGTTATGCAAGCGCGCAGTAAAGTAGTTCTTAAAGAAAATAAATAAATTCTTCATTTTCAGGCAAACTTTCGTTTTCAAGTGCTGGCGGTTCCTTGAACAGCGACCACTACGCGCATAGTTCCAATTCTGCTGCTCAGCACACGGCAGGCATGTTAGGTCTTGGCCTGAGAAATCCACAAAGTCTGTCCTGTATGCATCCATCGAACATTTTGTTATATCATCCTATTTATCGGTAAGTTTACCAAAAAAATTATTAATAAATGCTGCACTAATAGTAACTGCACCATCACAGTGAAACCATTTCCAATGCACAAAGCTGCACTCGTAGCTTCATTTCATTTTAAAATTTTCAGGTTTTCAGTTTTCTGCTGACAAATTGAAAAATAACAAAGGCACTCCTTGGATGGGCCAATTAATACAAATTTCAAAAATTGTTAATAATAAAATATATCAATATTTTTTTGTATATGGGTTGAGTAGGAATCAACTATTGGCTGCTTATTTGTGTTCGTAATAGAATATAATTTTACAATCTAGGAGTCCAATATTCAAACCCCTATTCGAATTATTTAGTTTACATTTATTTATTAAACTTACTCCTTAATGAAAATAATTTTTTTCTTCTCAATTATCCAACTTAATATATATATATATATATATATATATATATATATATATAATCAGCTATATCCGATAACATATTAAAAACGAGGCACCCAGTCAATTTGACCAATTTTCAATACTGCTTAAAGTAAATTCAGAAAAGTTATTATATGTTTATGAATCTATTTATATAAAACAACAAACACCTGGTCTATATATTCAAAAGTTTCATCAATATGATATTCTAATCGGCTGGCCACGAATCACATCACCCAATAACAATTTACTAGAATCCAGGCAAGACCAAACACCCTTTCGACCAGACTCAAAAAAATTCGATCGTATTGGCAACAACCTGAAGGGGAAAAGTAACTGCACATACAGAGACAGAAATTTGGAAACAATGTGAGCATTGAACACTGCAATCCGCACCTTCGCTGTTACCAAGTGGAGAAAACAAAATACGGAGCGAAGGGAAACGAATGACTACACTCGGAAAAATAACATTCGTAAACGTAACAGCCAACAATGCGAAAAGTTGGTTAATTCTCAAGCCCTCAGAACAAGAATGACCAGATCTCAGACATCCCCTTGAAATGCAGCGGGAAAAACCTTTACATGAAAACAGACCCACACACACAGACAGAAACGTATCTACATTTACTTATCAGCCGAAACAAGAAATATAAGTAAAACCGATTCAGATTTGTTACCACCAACATAATCAAATGGAAACCTAGAATGCATATAAATGAAAGATTGTAAAGTGAAGTTTAATATGATCGAAATAAATGGCCATAATCCATTTTGTTATTAATGTTTTTTTCGTCCTAATTAGAAATATATTATTTTGGCTTACTGATAATTTATGTTTATATAGAATAAAATAACCCTGATGAAATACAACTCATCTTATTCGAGGGAAGATAATCCTTGAATGATAATTTCTGATCGGTATTTCAATCACATGCCGAATTAACTTGGTTGACTTCCGCGAGTTTCTGCTAAAGAGCAATTTTCGATGAACCTCCTTGACCTTCCCAGTAGTTTCCGACATTAATTTGTGTGATGAACCATTGTAACTTATCAACAGTCTCTGTTGTACACTTGCTTTCATAAGCTTCCTATAACTTCTCACGTTTTACAATGTAAATTTGCTTTTATGAATCCCAAGAACTTTTCAAGGATATCTGGTACATAACTGCTTTGACGTACATCTGCGAATATCTCAAAGTTTTCTGGTGTACATTTGTAATAATGAACCTCAAGAATTTCTTTAATCCCATGAAACTTTTGAAACTTTCAATTTTTTTGTTATGTGCACGTATTGTGATATGCATCATCGAACTGCTCAAAAGATTCCAATGAATACAGATCTTCTTAAATCACCCAAAACTTTTCAATTGTATCAGATTAACATTTACTTTAATGAACTTCTTGGAATATCTATAATATTTCTGGTGTACAATTGTTTGATAAACCCCTTAGAGCTTCTCCTGTTCTTTTGGTTTACATTTGTTTAAGCGACCTCATGGAATATCTCAAAGGGTTTTGATGTAAACTTGCTTCGTTTAATCTAAAAGATCTGAAGTTTTTCTAAATTATGCATATTCTGATGTATCGTCTTGAACATTTAATTTGCCTGATTTACTCTTGTTTTTAGGAACCTCCTTGAATTTCGAAAATATATCTGGTGTAAATTTCTTTTGATGATTTTTCTAAAACTTTCCAAGTGTTTCGGATGTAAACTAATAATTATATAACTCCTGTAAATTCTCTAGGGTTTCTGGCGCACACGAAATTTAATAATCTCCTGGAATTACAGAAGGACGTGTAATGTAATTTTTTTAGAATAATCTCCTTGAATTTGTCATGTATGTCTCGTGCAGACTTGTTTTAACAAATTTGGAACTTATAAAGGATGTCGGAAATCTGTGAATTACTCAGATTTGGCCGGTGTACCATTTTTCTTTGAACCTTCTGAAATTTCTGAAGTATATATTTTTTATATTTGTTTCCATGACCATAATAAAACTTCTCAAGGTTTTCTTATGTTAATTTATTTTGATAAACCTCCTGTTAGTGCCGAAATTAACAGATATATATATATATAGGTTTTTTGACTCTCTTGAAACATTCAATGGTATCTGGTCAACAAATAATTTGATGGACTTCTAGAAAATTATGTGGTGTTTGGTGTTTGCATGTTTTGATTAACCTCTTGGAACTTCTCAAAGGTGTGCGCCGTACACTGTTTTTGATGAATCTCCTTGTTCTTTTCATGAATGTATGTTGTACACCTGTTTTGATGAACCTCCAGGGTCTACTCAAGCGTGACTGACATAGAAATTTGTTTGTGTATATTGTTGAACATCAAGTAATATGGCTTAGACTTGTTTTGCTGAACCTCTTGGTACTTCAAAACGTTCCTTAATCTGCGCTTGATATTATCGAGCTTCTAGTAATTCTCATTATTCCCTGGTGTAAGCTTTTTTCGACGAACCTCATAGAACATTTTAAAATTGTCAAAGGCAAACCTATTTTGATGAACTTCCTTGAATTTCTCAAAAATATATCAAATAAAGTTGTTCTGACGAATCAGATGGAACTTCAATGGAGTGTTTAATATAAAATTAACTTAAAGAATAACTAGTAACTTCATGATATTGTCTGGAAAACACATGTTTTTTGATAACCTACCAGCATTCCTTAAGTCAAGTTTGCGAGATTCAAGTAACAACCTATCAGTTTATATATAACCAGTCGTCGAACAACATTGCAAAACTACCGCCGACTGGTTAAATAAAATGGTATTGGTGTTAACTTCAAGCTCGCAAACTTGATTTAAAGAAAGTGTGTGCGACGGTCGGTAGTTCTGCTATGTTGTTTGACGACTGGTTAAATAAAATGGGATTGTTGATTACTTCAAGCTCGCAAACTTGATTTAAAGAATAATGCGTGCGACTGGCATTAGTTTTGCTATTTTAATCGATGTCTGGTTAAATACAATGGGATTGTTGTTAACTTCAAGATCGAAAACTTGTTTGAAAGAATTTTTCATGTTTGCCTAATGTACAAATACTTCGAAAGCCTTCTTGATGTTCTAAAATGTGTTTGATGCAAAGTATTTTCAACGTATACTCAAGAACTTCGTAAGTATTTTTATCAGCAAACATCCTGCAACTTATAAATGTTGTCTTAACTGTACTTATTAAGATGAACCCCTGTACTTATCAGGTTTATCTGGTTTAATGTTTTTCGATGAACCTCGTGGAATGTTTATAAGATGCCTGACCAAAATTTTTTCTATGAGACTTCTGAAATTTCTCAACATTTTTTGTCGTAAACTTATTTTGATCAATTTCCTAATGTTTAAAAACGATTTAGTTGTCTTATTTAAGCCGCCCTATTATATTTAGTTTCCTGATTTAGAACGTTAAAATGCCATGCAGTGGAAGGAAACTGTGAATTCTTGTAATAAAAAAAATGCTTCTTTCTGTGTTTGATTTTGTATTTATTCCAGAATATTCTACGTGTCACATGACTCGCAAGATTTAAAAATATTTAGCTACATTGCGCGAGACGGTCGGACCAGTGTATTTAAGTGCAATGTGTTCAAAGCCTACAAAAAGGTAAGTCTCGAGTTTAGCTTTGTGGCATTCTTAAGTTAGCCATAACGAAATTGCTTATATTAACCTAAATCGAAGCATGTTCTTCATCAATTCACAATTTCTTGAAGCTTCTCGGCATTTTCCCGTTCGCTTTTAATCGCGTCGATTAGATAAGTTATCAAATAGTAGTTATAAATAGCTTGTTGGAAAGGAATAGCGTGTAAGCAAATTTGCATTAGGTATTGCGTATCTAGTAAAAAAATAGTTTAAATAGGATCAGAAAGATATACCAAAGACAGGCTGAACTAAATATGTAATCTCATGTACATATACATTTCGTGTTAACTGACAATTAATAAGTGTAATTAAACGAAAATTGGTTGCTCGAGTGCGGATAACAATTATTATTATAATCAAGGTTGCGGTCTTGATATAAACACCTGACCCATTAATTACTTACATATGTCAGTATAAACTAAGAATTGTATAGTGCAGAAAAGGCAATTCATCCAGTAGACCGGTTTCGTCCTGTCCGCGGCAAATTCTGGCCAGTACATGATGAGTCCCCAATGCGGTCAAGTGCTTATATCAAGACCGCAACCTTGATTATAATAATTAATAAGTGTGTGTGTCTGACGGCAGTTTTGCTATGATATTCGACGACTAGTTAAATTCAACGAGATTGATGGTTAATTCAAGCTTGCAAACCTGATTGAAACAATTATTACGACCACCTGCGCAATCAATGGTTGTTTAATTGAATTGTATATATATATATATATATATATATATATATATATATATATGTAACGAAACGTTAATATGCGTGATTGCATAGAAATTGCGCGGCCGACATTTCCAGTGAAGTACAATATAGGCGAGACAACTAGAGGTGGGAGTTGCATATTTAATTTTGCTTAAATTTTATGGAAAATATCAATATCCATCGTTCTGGACGCCTGCTGTCCCAGCGAAAGCATATTTGAGATGGCAGCTTTTGTTTATTTTGATCTTGGTATATACTTTTAGTCCTATATAATCTAGCTTGTTGATAGATATGTAGTGTCTAATGCATGAATACACACATGTCTCTGCAGCCAAAGAGTATACACATAAATAATGTGATTACATATAACTGATCACATAAACATTTAATGACATATTTAAATTTTCGTAAGACATGTCATTCTAGTGATGCGACATTTCTTATTGTAAAATAATTATGACAAATTTGTATGTAAGCCTGATTAAACGACAATTCTTGTTTGTTCTAAGATGATGCTAAATGCTATATATTTTTGCTGAAGAGTGCTCATAAAAATGCAATTGTGTGATAGGTGTTGCATACCTAGTGACAAATTAATTCATACTGAAACAGAAAAAAATATGAAACAGATTTGGATATATACTATATATAATAAGCTGTCTTTGAAATCACATTGTCGAAGACTTTATATGAAGTCAACTTCTTTACTTCTAGAATACACATTCACATTGCAGATAAGTCCGTGCAATTTCCCAACATTTCTTGACCAAATATGTAGTGGGTATATGGCGTATTAATGGTTACAATTGGTGAATGAAACGCACGTGAACACGAGATTAGACCTTTCGTTCATGCCGAATGTAGTTTATTCTATCGCCCTATTTGATCTAAAGTTTTACTAGTACACAAAAATTTACACTAAATAGCATATATATATATATATATATAATATATATATATATATTATATATATATATTAGTTCCCAGCGACAAAGAGTATCTAATTGTTATATCTTTAATTGAATGATGCTATGATTAACGCGAAAATTGAAAACTGATTTTGATCAAGACCAGAGTGCATGAATTTGATTGAGTAACATGCGTTCAGAAGTAGTTATAAATCGCAATTTTGGTGAAGTTTAAAATATCTTGAAATCCATTGTGTTGGTACCATGTACCTATTCGGCAACCATAGTGTTGGTCACCTTGACAGGCTCGGTATATAATATATATTGTGAGTTAGGTTTGAAGTCGCATTGTCGAAGAATTTATATGAAAATAATTCCATTACTGCTATAATATATATTCGTATAGTTGAATGTGCTGTCCACATGCCTCACATTTCTTGACCAAATATATGGTGTATTTACGGCGTAATGATGGTTCATATTGATGAGTCATCAGTAAATACAAAACGCATGTGCACGTGAGATTATACCTTTCTTTTATACTGGCTTTGCTTTATCCTTCCTGTCCTACTTGACTTAAGGAATATTTCAGAACCAAATATCAGCTTATGTAGAATAGACAAATATAGGACCATGTAATTGTTCTGCAATCTTTGGCGCAAATCTCTCTTTCAACTCGTTACTTAGGTAATCTAAACGGTTTTAGAAAAATTTGATGATTTACTCAAATATCGTATTTATAAAACTATACCTTTATGAGGATAAAATTTTGTTATAATTCATTCATTTTAGAAGTGAATCCAATTAGAATTAGGTGGTAATAATATTCGAAACCGAGTCTAGTAATGCATACTTGCAAATACAAAAAGATTTGTGAGCGCAATTCAGATCCAGTCATAAATTTTATGAATAAACGACTTATCAAGAGCATATATTGAAATATTGAACGCCTTTTCTAGTCTTAAACTAAAATAGTTATGTTTTTAATCTACTCAGCGAGTGCGAATCTTTTGGTTTTTAAAATGTCGCACTTATTTACACATTAATTACCTACGCTCTCCAATTAAATTCATTTTGGAAGCAGTACCAGTTACATAATAGTATTGTATTTATTGAAAAATTTCATAAGACAAATATGATGTGAAATAAACCTAATAATTATGAGCTTATATAACTAAAATAGAAAAATGCATTTTTCGTATTCATTTAAAATATTATACACACTGGACAATAACAACATTTATAATTTAATAAATTTATTTACTTATTTGCATATATATTTCATACGTCGTGCTCGGCTATGGGATATAAGGAAAGCTGGGAAAACTGACATTAAGCGTCCTCAACGAGAAAATAATTTGAACAGGTTGGCAGATATTATGCAAACTTGCAATATTATATTTTGACTGTGTTTCACTGAAACCTTCAGTCCAGATGAAGCCAAACAAAGAAAATTGTCAAAATATCGGGAAAATAACTAAGAATCTGGTTAATTTAGCAGAGGAACAACGAAAATGATTATGAAAATGTAATGTACCAAAAACTAGCAACGTTTAAAAAATAGAAGTTGGATATTCGTGTTCAAGAATGTGTTTTCCGGCAACAGTTTCTTACGTGTCTTTCTCCGCAAAGTAATTTGAGGACTGGTATTTATAACCGCAATTTTATTTTAGAAAACTATTCTTTTAAAAGGTCCCATTTTATCCTAAACTCGAATGTCCAGAATTCAACTTCCTACCAAACTCGCCAAATATCTTTAGTCATATTCACTATCATAAATTAAATCCATGAGTGGGGAAATTTTGCAAAAACATACAAGAAACAAGCCCGTCTACAGCAGAAGAAGAAAATGTGTAACCGCATGGGCTTATACACCTATACAAATACAGAATAGTGCAGATTTAGTCGTTTATATATTCGGTCTAGTATGCAATATGCAGAAAACGTGTTGTCTTTTATAAAGCAGAAAGAACATTTTAAAATTAAGTTCTGATTCTTATTATTATTTACAACGAATTTGGTCATAATTTGATTTGGAAATAAAACATTTACTGAAATCTGACGAGACAAAAAACACCAGCGTTGGTGGATTTTCTGTACAGTTGAGAAGTATTACGTAACCAATGATTATGTGAGTGCCGAAAAATATTATTCAAATAAAGTTTGTGGATTTGTGACGATAAGCATGGAAGGCTGAGGGCATCAACAGGAGTGAGTGGTTCAATAGTTTCCATATTATGCGACGGATTAAATAATGTCGGATTCGTGCTCATTTAACATTTAAAATCTTAATTTAGAAGTAATTTACAGCCTCCGTGAAATTAGTGATTGCTAACAGAGAAATATTAATGAGTGCGGCGGATTCAGAAAATAGTTTACCTTCATGCAACCTAAAATCGTATCAAGTAAAATGTATACCAGGGGTGGAACACGCGTTTGCGATTTTATATAGCTATTATAATAATTTTGGTTTGATTTTGTGACTCAGTAAAATCAAATAACGGTAGATATGCAACTATTGCAAATGTCTGAATAAAATGCATTTCGTTATATGCGTTTTTAAACATATAATTTGCTTGGAGGTTACAGATTTCACTGAAGGCTGATCAATGTTAAAATGCCTGGGAAAGTTGACCTAGTTGCTCTAAGAATACTAACATAAATTTGTTTTGGTGACGCACAGCATCACCTTCTATTATTTCTAATTATACAAATAGAAACCATTTATATGATGTTCGCGAAACATTAAATATAGCTTTAAAATTTAGCTCGTTCTTAATACTACTACAACAACAATAGCAACAACTAAAAAATACTCCTACTACCACTAATACTATTATTAATGCTACTAAAAAAATAAAAATTCTTTTGAAATGCGAGCTTTAATAAAATTCATTGTACCCTTCCTGTGTGCAAAAACAAAAAGAAATTTTATCAGAAACAAGAAATGTTTCCTTTCGCATCGCCTTCTCAAATATCTAATAATGAACATATCGTCATATATAAATTGGAAAGAAAAACAAGATAGAAATATGTAAACATAGAGAGTGTGTGAATAACTGAAACCAATCAATTGCGTGCGTCACATCCAGTTCAAACTCAATGCTTGTACGTGCTTCTTCTGCTTGCATAAATCCGGCTACAATTTGTTTATCCTTAAGGCTTCGAATGTGGCTAGCTCCCTTTTTTTATGGATAACCATCCCCACTTATACATCCCATTTTAGGGGGGTGCAGTTTCCTAAATGGCACAAACGAAAGTTGAAGCAGCATTAACACGCACAATTAATGCAGCTAAACTACGAGTGTTATTTAGGGTAACAGACTTGCCTTTACCAGCAATCAAAGAGAAACAGCCGTTAATGTCGATATCAAATATTATTTACCAACATACATGCGCAAGTTGTCGATCAACTTACGTAGGCCGATCGACCAGACGGCTAATTACTCGAATGAGAGAACATTGCAACTTAAACGCCTGTTTTAAATCAAATGGTGAATACACGTCTGCTGTTGCGCAACACATCATCGAAACGTCGCACGTATGTTATCCAGACGTAGTATTCAAAGTAATTACTAAATGCAAAAACAAAAGGGAGCTAGCCACATACGAAGCCTTATGGATAAACGAATTGCAGCCGGATTTATGTAAGCAGAAGAAGCACGTACAAGCATTGAGTTTGAACTGGATGTGACGCACGCAATTTGATTGGTTTCCGTTTTTCACACTCTCTCTATGTTCACATATTTCTATCTTGTTTTGCTTTCTAATTTATATATAAATATATGTTCATTAGTAGATATTTGAGGAGATTATGCGAAAGAAACGTTTCTTTTATCTGATAAAATTTCTTTTTTTTGCACACAATAATAATAAATAATAATTTAAAAAAATAATATACAACAACATAAACAGCATCATTAACACCAATATCAATATTAATAATAATTATTGACATTAAAATAATACTAAAAATAATAATAATAACATTCTTAAATTCAAAATATTCAGCGCTAATATGAAATAGATTAATGAAGAATAGACGTGTAGTAGCATAATTATTCCTAGTAATTTTTTAACGACAATAATCTTCTCCGTTTGGGATATTTTGTGAAACAAGTTACAAGCTATGCGCATTGTTCGTACGGTAGGCCAGGCTTTCGACGTTTGCCATCGATTTGCTCTCCAGCGCAAGGAGATTCAACAAAGGCAACATCAACAACAACCTGACCATCAAATACCATCATTGTCTTCGCCTACAAAATCATCATCACCAACAACAACAACAACAACAACCACAGAAACAGCATTGAGAAAAACAAATGATCAACACGAATTATCTTCAGGTAGCCAACTAGCTGAAAGGAAAGATGGCGGGAAAGCCGAAAAGAACCAACTAATTTCTTCTGCTGGCACCTCAGAAATGGACGTCGATCAATCGTCGCAGTTACCGGTAGTTGACAAGAATGATAGTAAAGAAATTTGTAGCGCGGTTAACGTGACAAATGCGAATAAAATAAGTACAAAATCCATTGGTAGGTCAAAATCAGGTCTCGAAGACGGTGTATGCAGAAATAGGAAACTGGAATATAAACATGAGCAGTCTCTCCACGGAGATAAAGAGGGTAGGTAATATGTAAAATGTCTGACATATATTCATTAACTTATTTAAAACATTTAGTTTCCAACAGTTTGTTATCATTCAATTTGCTTCTAAAGCTGGTGGCCAGTTATATGACATATTACACCAATTATGAATAGTGGTTTTCCCATTTCATTCTGAGCATGATTTCTGCTATTTCTGCTGCTGCAAATCAGGTCCAATTCTAGTTAAGTATTTACTTTAAGTCAGAATGTGAATCAGAGTTATGGTTACCACAATGATATCCAGGTTGGGCTGGATAACTTCAGTGTCAATGGTGAACATTTGAGATTTCCCAACAACTCAAACCTGAAAAGTAAAACTAGGAGCATGTACAATCATGATAACGCATGTATCACAGACTGATGAAATGAACAACATTATTGAGTCAGCTGGAATTGTGGACCATTTTTTGTTCTATTAAATGTAAACTGCTAAAGGCATTTGTATATAAAATAAAACAATTAATGAAAATTAAAAATTACATTCGCCTGGTAGGCGTTTCACCACTCCAGTTCAACATTTGCTACATCTTTATTTGTGCCCGGGTTTGTTTATCACAATACGTTTTTGTTGACGTATTTAATTCATATAGAGCATTAGTAATCGTTAGCTCATATAAATTTAAATCATCATTACCTGATGGCTTCTTCTAATCTGAGCTCATTATAGTCTACGAGTTAGCATATGCGGACAAAATAAAATTCCCAGCTAAGGTACTGGGTGTTCCAAATGGTTGGCGTTCTCGAATTTCGCACAACGAAGCCTATCTCTTAAATCATGCTTCTAATACAATTTACAGCGTTTTTGCACTTTATCTTGAACACGCTTTGCTGAAGACTATACATGAAGTTGAATTTACAAACCATATAATGAACATGCGAATAGGAGGTTGCACCGTTGCAATTTGCTTGGCCAAATATGTAGTGGATTTCTGGCTAAGTGCCAGCTTATACTTCTGAGTTACCAGTTAGCAAAAAATGAACATGTACGTAGTCTCTTTTCTGCTTTAAGTTTAATTTGCGTGCTTGAAATTAACACTATTGCATTTAATCAGTCGCACACAATTGCAAGACTACCACCAGTCCCATATAGTGACGCGTCTTGATCTTCCAGGATCATCATCATCAGAGCATGACACCAAACTATCTAACGGTAATTTTACAATGTTGAGCAGCTGGTTAAATATAATGTGCATGATGTTTATTTGAACTAAAAATATTCTATGTACGCAGAACCTAATACATAATTATATATATATATATATATATATATATATATATATATATATTGAATAATAATTATGTCTTGAAGTTTTGAGAGGAATATTTTAATTTTCTTGTTGACATTGTTCAATTATGCAAAATACTAATGACTACATCTTTGACGTTTCTCAACATGTTGTCGACTTTGTCCAATTTTTGACGTTATAATTTATTGATCATAATGAAAATTTTCATTTTTCTAGCTTTAGATTCCATGTCCAATTCCAACAATATTACGCAACGCCACGTCTGTTGCAGTCTACAAATAAACAGTCAGTGTTTAAAATAATCTTATGTTATTGCTTATTTAATAATAAATGTAAGCTTCTATATTCTAAAACAGTATCGCTACAATGCGTGAATAACAGTTTTGCTTATCAACAGCAATATTCTTACTTTTAATCAATTATGCAAGACGCAATTAACACCAATCCAATTTTATATGTATAACCAACCGCACAAAATGTTAAACCTCCCGTCATTCGTACCTATAGACGAGCTTGGAACTTTCATGGTCTTCAGCAAAGTATGAGGGCAAACTAATTGAAGATGATGATACTGCACTATATATATATATATATATATATATATATATATATATATATATATATATATATGCAGCTCTCACACCTAGTTGCCTTACATGAATTTATTTGGCAGGGAATGTCGCCTATACAAATTCTATACAGTCACGAGCATACAAATTTGTCACTCAAGCTATACTTAGTTTTAGGCACTCAATGATTATGCGAGTGCAGATAAATAATTATTTACATCAACTTTGCATACTTGAGATTACCAGAAACTACATTTCATACAGCCAGTCACGCAACCTAGCAAACCAGGTGTTAGTTGCTCGTAATAACGCGTTGTGTCTTTTCATCTTCATCAAGAGAGCTCGACAGCGAATTGACTAATGATGATAAAAGCGAGTTGCACATATAATTGTGGGTTTACCTTAAACTGAATAAAATTAATTCTGGCCTTCTTTTTATCCTTTTTGTACTTATTTGTTACATACAATGAGTACACGTTTGGTGATGACACCGGAATTAGCAAAAAGTTAATTTTTTGTTGAAAAAATGTTCCCAAGATCTGATCAGCGTTGTCTACAATTACGTTCAATGTATTTGTAATCCGGTTGACTTAAAAGTGTTATCCCCTATTCTGGACTCGATGGCGATAGTTTCTGAAATTGATGTTCATTCTTTATTAGTGAAACTTAAGATATATATAAGGCTTACCATTCGAGATACGCTTCATTGAATTATAGATCCTATTAAAATCGGCTGGATAAGTTCATTTGGCATCATCGGGTTATTATTTTGTTTAATCCTAAGGAAGTTTGGTAGTTTGGCTTTAAATGTTCATCCAAAGTGACTTTGGATGGATGGGATTATTTCTAGATAATTAACGTAAAAATTGCGAATTGAAGAAAGACACAAAAAGTGAGAGATATTTGTAATGTAAATCATAATTTATGTTATATCGTTGACTGCTCGTTTTCAAAAAAGTTTGGATTAATACCAAACAAATACTCTGTATCTGCAAAAATGTCCTGAAATAGTTAAATTCTAATTAACATTCTGTGAATACATTTACACAGTTGCTTTTTCCATTTTGATGACGTATTTGTCTATTTATCGAATGCAAATTAAACGCGAGAAGAGTAAATTCTTAATTTAAGCAAAAGTAATGCAGTAGGTTAAAACATAGAGTAATAATGCTCATCCATAATTATTGACAAAAATGTACAGAAACAAGGGAAGTTTAAATATACGCAAAATAATACCTATCTGATCCTCGTCTTATCAGACAATGAGTTCATCCGAGTACAAAGTTTCCTTCAATAAAATTCGTTATTCACAGGTAAGCACAACATTTAATCAACAACTAATCATACAAAATAATACCAATATAAAATAAAAATTGAGAAATTTAGTTTAAACACATCCTTACCTGTTAAAAGATATCGGGATTGTTTGCAGTAACCTTAGGGCCTGATTACATGTAACGAGGATTAGAAAATTTGCATGCCAGTCATCAAATTTCCACACAAAATGAATGTGATCTTACTTCCGGAATTTATGTATTTTGTCCGACCTTAAACACTACCATAAATTTTATTATGATGCGTACATACGGAAATTGACTCATTGTCACTATAGTTTCATTTAGATAAACATAGTTGTGTATGCCACGGCAGCTAACATATTATTTGCAGATTTAGATGCAAAAGCGAACACAACATACACCTGTTCAATAAAACGCCATTGATTACTATTAAACCAGCCAGTCTTAAGTACAGCTGAGGACTTTTAATGAAACGTTTCACCTGCTTTATTGTTATGAATTTATTTTGTGTGAAGAGCAGTTGATTCCGAATGGTACGCGCAATTAAATATCGAGGTAACAGTAGAGAAAATGTGAACTTTAATATACGCCTTGCTAATCCGACCAAAGGTAAGGTAATTGTGCAATTCGAAGCCACACACTCTTTTATTCCATGGAATCCATATAACTAAATGCAAACGAAAAATCTGTAAAAAATTGTTTACAAATGTGTATGCTTTATTCACAGGAGGCATATAAACATATAAACTAATACATTCACATGGATATGCATAAATAATTCATCCAATGCCCACCTTCATAATTTTCAGATCTTTATGACTATCCATGTCTCGCTTTTTGCAGCAATTTCGTTTCCATAGAAAGCGCTTTGTAAGACTCAATTATATTCTTTTCTTGACACTTTTACAATACCTCAATCATCTTTGCCAACTTTCTTCGTCTCACACGGATTCAACTAGAATATTTCATTTGAAATGAATTCCTAATTTGATGTGCTTTCAAATTAATCAGTGAGGATTTGAGGAAGTCTGCTTAATTACATTCGTTTAGTACCTATTGCCTTGTTATCAGTAAAAGCCGAAACTACGCACCAAACAGATTCGATAAGTGGCCAAATATTGCCGGCTAATTTGGCGATGCAGTCTTCTGTACGAATGTTTATGAAAGTATTTGTAAAGTATAACTTCAATTAAAGTCATTTACAATGCTAATTGTAAAACAAATAATGATATTGAGCATGTAACGCTTTTATCAAACGTAACAATTCTCATGGTTATTGTAGATAAACGAAATGCAATCAAGATTGAGAATAGAGACCATTCTGAGCAACTGATCGTGCAGGTAAGGCTTAACACTTCGACCAATCTAAGTGATACTCAACAAATATTCGAGGAAAACATTAAATTATTTAAGAATGAATACAATAATCATGTTTACTTTTAGATACTGTTTTGGCGGAGTAATAATATATGTGCAATTATTTTATTAGGTGTTGCGCACATAGTAAAAAATTATTTAAAATTTGACCAGAAGGATTATCCAAAGACAGCAAGAACAGAAAGTATAATCTCGTGCACATTCTTTTCGTGCTTACTGGCGACTCATCAGTAGAGTCCGATATTACGCCCTTTACCCACTATATATTTGGGTGAGGAATGTGGGAAAATAGGACAGTATAATCTCCAGTACAAATGTGTAAACCTGCAGCAGTGAAGCTAACTTCATATAATGTCTTCTTCAATGCGACTTCAAATCAAACTCACTATACGTAATATATTTACCGAGACTGTAAAAGGTACCAATACTATGACTATTATGTCAGTAGCCGATACCAACATTATGGTACCGAAAACTTACATTTTACTAACACTATGGTTGCCGAGTTTGTACATGGTACCAACACGATGGATTTCAATGTATGCTAAAGTTCCCCAAAATTGAGAACCACAACTATTTCTGAACACCTGTTACTCCAGCAAATCCATATACCTGCAGGCAACTTTCAGGACTTTCTCCTCACTTAATCAATAATAGTGTATCTTGTAAATGGTCACAGCACGTGATGAAGATTTTAAGTGAACATGAAAATGTAAGTTAATTTAATTACAGCATTCGTTCATGCGGGCTAAAGTTTATCCTACCGGTCGTGTTGTACTAAAATGGATACAACGTAAACCAAAATTCCTTACCATTTATAAATTGTTTGTTACGGAGAACTAATATATATGCAATTGTGTATTGGGTGTTGCGCACCTAGTAACAAATTAGTTCAAATAAAACCAGAAGGCTTAACCAAATTCAACATGAACGAAAGGTATTATCCCATGTACACATTCATTTCGTACTTACTGGCGACTCATCAGTTGTAGCCGGTACTACGCTTTATACCCATTCTATCGTAGTATGGTACAATTTTCCCCACTCCTTGATCAAATACTGCATCGTACCGGCTCCTACTGATGAATCAACTGTAACCACGAAGTGCATAATTGCTTTTTGCGTTAACTATTCACATCTAAAAATATATTTATAAACACTGGAGCTTAAAGATGCTTAGAGCATCTAACAAATTTGTATTCTCGTCTTCACTTACATTCAAAATTTGAAAGCCTATTTCGCATACCACAACATCGTATTGTAGGTACTAATGTATCATTTTTGGATCAATAAGATAAAAATCGTACACTAATAGTTATTCGGAAGGGAAGGAAAATTGAAGAAAATCAGTTGGGCCAATTCAAATTTCATATTTCTTAACACCTTCGCGGAGAAATAAATGAGATATATAAATAGTTTTTACGTCAATAAAATACTAAATACATTATAGCATGAGTTGTGTCACGCCTAGCAGCAAGTTGATTATTTTAGAACCAGCAGGTAAAGAAACAATCAGCAGCGTCTCTATGTGCAATTAACTAGAGTTCCGTTGTGTGTTGCAACAAGTTAAATAATTGGATTCGTAGCTATTTTTAGTCTACTATTTTGGTTTAAACTTGTATTTAAGTGTATGTATATATTGATACTTTTTTGATTATACCGTATTCTCTAACCTGCAAGAAAATGCTGGTCAAAGATAATTACTTGAATAATTGGACTGGTTGAATTATTTTTGAAATTTATATAATTTGAGGTCTCCATCATTTACGATTTGCATTTTCAAAAAATTTATATTTTGTCTGATTAAGCAGCCAGAGTTTCGAATACAAAACATCATCACAATCACAGAGCTCGACGAAAAGGCAGAATTAATGGTCATTTAAGCCAACGGGAGAATTCGGCTGATACTCCAAAATGTCATCAAAAGACCTACAGCGTAAGAACACATTCAAGAGACTGTCAACTTGAATGCACCGCAAAGAAACGAGGAGTAAAATCTGTTGATGTAACTGACCACGATAAAACTGATGAGTCCGAATGGGATTTGGGAGTGGACAAATCAAGAAATGAAGCCAGATATTTTGAAAATGGTTCAAAAAGTTCGGATTTCTATGACGACAGTGAAGAGCCAGACTATGATCATATCAACAGGAAGGGTGCCAAATATATTGATGATTATGATGATAATAGGCATGTTGATAATGACGACGATCATGATGTTTCCGATGGTAATGATAATAAAAGTGATTCATCATTTTCTTCTTCGTGTAGCGGGAATAGTAATGATACCGATGATGATCATGACAATTCCATGAAGAGTGTGTCGGGGCGATACAGCAAACCCTCAAACAAATCGAGTGAATTAATGGAGCCAAATGGCAGCCCGTCCGGTAATCAGCAATCAGATACAAACGCTTGCAGCATAACAGATGAAGATTTGATGTTTAACACAGATGAAGAAGGAAAAATACTGCCATGTGGTCCTACCGGTTTAAAGTCAAATGATCACAAACGACATGGTACGATTGCAGTTCAAAATCATTCAGGTAGACAAACGCGGCCTGATAAATATAAGCGTCGACGTCAACAAGGCGATTGCAGTTTCATAAATCAGGCAGAAACAAGATCACCAGTGCCGTCGATAAAAATGAAGCCATGTAGCGCAGACTATGACAAAGCTGATAAAGTCGACAAAATGTCCTCAACGAGCCGTCGAAGGACACCTGGTTCTGATGTGAATCCCTCTAAAGAAAATGCTTATCTGCAAAAGCAGAAGTGGGGTACAGGTTCCGTTGATCCCTTTACTGAAATCGGTGAAAATATCAACGGTCGTCACACCAATCAACACAGTGTGGCAAGTAAAATGAATAGCGAAAAAAAGTCATTACAACAGAAGACACGCGTGATGAAAAACAGTCTGTCGGAACACGATGATCTGCGTTGGCTAAAGCAGTTGGCAAACCTCAGTCCGCCATCTATGTTGATGGCTGATGTTTCAACAAGTGCAACAGGTTATTGCAGAAAATTGTCTTAATTAAGTTAACAGACTTGAAATAAAATCAATAACATATTTTACAAAAAAATTCTAAGTAAAATATTATAGTTGGATATAATTCAATAGATGTTCACTGTATTAACTGTACATTTAAAATATGACAATTGAAATACATAAAATAGACTGGTTCATTCTTACTGAGCTCATATCAAGTAGTCTCAAGAATTGCCGCCTCTGTAAATTAAACACGAATACATTTAATCCTGACACTTGCAACATTACCCTTAAACCAACTTAACCATGTATTGAAAGCAGTTTTTCAATAATATTTCAACTATTGATTAATCGAACACCAGACGGTCATCGTGATTCTTGCCAAAATTACGGTGGCCGTTTTGTTTGCTGGATTTTAGGCGGCTGCATTTATTCTACATAACAATGAGCGCTACTGTGGTTTCACTGGCATTCAAAATTACTCCAATGGTAATTGTGTATTAGGTGTTGCGCACCTAGTAACAAATAAGTGCAAATATGAACAGAAGAAAATCAGAGTGCCTGAACGGAAGTTATAATCCCATGTGCACATTCGTATCATGCATACTGGCGACTCATCAGTAGGAACGGTATTACGCCCTTTACCACTATATATTTGGGTGAGGAATAAGGAAAAATTGACAATACAATCTCATTTTAAACGATCCGTTTTTGTTCTTAGTGCTGTCCTTCTTGTTGTGGATTTGACCGCATTTTTCTTGTGCAGGACAATTGATAGCACTCATAGGTCGGTAAAATCTTGAACTTCCTTCATATTCAGATGATGTAATTTTTGGCCTCAATTGATGGGTTCTCACTTGTCCCTTCTTCTTTAAGCCTTCAATTAGCTGATTGTCTGAAAATGACGTTGGATCAAGATTTTCCATTGTTCTTTGACCTAATTTTCGAACCCGAATTTCCAGGTTCATCTTCAGGGTTGACACAATACGCACAGGAGTAAAACACAACTTGTGGCAAATGTGGCGTGTATGTCAATCCATTAGGTGTGCTTATAGTTATTCAATAAAAATCTCACTTTAGTAAAATACCAATGTTTATAGGTGATAGTGTGCGCGGAGGGAGACAAGGCAAAGTTTTAGTATACATTTGAGTATTAGAGAATAGGTATGAAGACCGGATATTAGGAAGACAATTAAAAAAATACATTTGGAATTAAAATAAATATAAATATATCTGTCCTGAATGAGGATACCACATTTGCCACAAGTTGTGTTTTATTCCTGTGCGTATTGTGTCAACCCTGAAGATGAGACTGGAAATTCGGTCTCGAAAATTCGGAAGAAGAACAATGGAAAATCTTGTTCCAACGTCATTTTCAGACAATCAGCTAATTGAAGGCTTAAAGAAGAAGGGACAAGTGAGAACCCATCAATTGAGGCCAAAAATTACATTATCTGAATATGAAGGAAGTTCAAGATTTTACCGACCTATGAGTGCTATCAATTGTCCCGCACAAGAAAAATGCGGTCAAATCCCCAATACAATCTCATATACGAATGTGTAAACCTGCAATAGTGCAGCTAACTTCATATAAAGTCTTCGACAATGCGAATTCAAAGCCAACTCACTGTATAATGTATATATATATATATATATATATATATATATATATATATATATATATATATATATATATATATATATATATATATATATGTATATATATATATATGTATATATATGTATATATATATATATATATATATATATATATATATCGTTGCCATTTTTCACCATTGTTTAAAATATAATATATATATACATATATATATATATATATATATATTAATCGTTCCTATTTTCACCATTTTTAAAAATGTAAGAACAAAACAACGAACTCCATGGAATAAAATTTATTAATAAATCTTATTTCTACCAGTATCTGCAGCCATTGTTCTGGATTCGTTAGTATATTCGTTCATCCAATCCCACTGTACATTTGTCTTAACACCCGAAATGACGTCGCGCCAAAGAGAGTTGGTCTAAATTGCGCAAAATTAGTGGTCTAAATTGCGCAAAACAAAGGCTAACATAACGAAGAGGAGATTGGTTACGACATATGTACAGTGGGATTGGATGAGACGAATTTACTAACGAATCCAGAACAATGGCTGTAGATACTTTGTAGAAATAAGATTTATTAATAAATGTTATTCCATGGAAGTTACGTTGTTTATTGTTCTTATATATATATATATATATATATATATTGATCGTTTCTATTTTCACCATTTTTTAAAATGTAAGAACAAAACAACGTACTCCATGGAATAAAATTTATTAATAAATCTTATTTCTACCAGTATCTACAGCCATTGTTCTGGATTCGTTAGTATATTCGTTCATCCAATCCCACTGTACATTTGTCTTAACACACGAAATGACGTTGCGCAAAAGGAGTGGTCTAAATTGCGCAAAATTAGTGGTCTAAATTGCGCAAAACAAAGGCTAACATAACGAAGAGGAGATTGGTTACGACAAATATACAGTGGGATTGGATGAACGAATTTACTCACGAATCCAGAACAATGGCTGTAGATACTTGTAGAAATAAGATTCATTAATAAATGTTATTCCATGGAGTACGTTGTTTTGTTCTTATATATATATATATATATATATATATATATATATATATATATATATATATATATATACCGAGTCTGAAAAGAGTACCAACACTATGGCTATTGTGTCAGTACCCGATACCAACATTATGGTATGGAAAAGGTACATGATACCAACACAACTGATTTCAATGTATACTTAAATTCACCTAAATTGAGAATTAAAACTATTTCTGAACACCTGTTACTCCATTAAGTGTATATACTGGCCTTGATCGATATCAGTTATCATATTTTGCGGTAAGCATTAAATCTTTCAACAAAATATATAACAGTTAGATGCTTAATGTAGCGGAGAACTAATATGTATATATATATATATATATACAATTGTGTATTAGGTATTGCGTATCTAGTAACAAACGAGATCAAATATTATCAGTGTCACAAAGATCCGATTGATTCCCATTTCGAAGTACGCGTCCGTTTCGTCTTCGTTCGTCCCTTTCTTCCGTAGGCTTCCACACCTTTAATAATAAACTGATAGTGCAAAGCGACAACCCGTGAACGCAAATCTCGGAGATTCAACAAACGAAGCTTGCACTACGCAATCTGTCAAAGCGATCAAATAGTACCAGGTTGTTATGCCAAAGTGAGCATGAACAAAAGACGTCATCTCATGCACACATGTGAGTCGCGCATGTTGGCGGCTAAACGGTGGTACCCGGAGACAGAATTAAAACTCATTAATTTGAAACTGAAGATTCTGATGCATGTGTATATTGAATAAATACTAGAGGCAAAATTGATTATTTTTATGCACTGTACCCTATAGTATACACTATAGTAATCTACAGAATGTTATTAATTTTATTAAGGCTCGCAGTCCAAAAGGATTATTTTTATCTTTTACAGAATCGACGAAATTTCACCAAAATGTAAAATTACCAACATTCTGAATACTTGTGATTCTAGAAACGCCTAACACCTGGGCATCAATCCAAACCAGTAAACACATTTTATGTGGTAAATATGACATCATTCAATGAGGCATGCTTGGTAGTGGAGAGATGAAATCATAAAATTATTTATTACCGATTGCACTTATTGTATCAATGTAAACCAAATAGGAACAGCAGTATGCGCCATAGTCATATTGAACAAAAGGTACACAATTACATAATCTATGATTGCGCGGGTAGTGGTTACAATACTTTAAATCAAGTTTACGAGCTTGAAGTAAACACCAATCCCATTGCACTTAACGGTAGTTTTGCTGTTGCTCGACGACTGGTTAAATAAAATGGGATTCGTGTTTACTTCAAGCTCGCAAACTTGATTTAAAGAATTGTTACCACCACCTACGCAATCAATTATTTTTTAAGTACTCGTAAATGATTGCGCGGGTGGTGGTAACAATTCTTTAAATTATTTTGAAATGCGAGCTTTAATAAAATTCATAAAACCCTTCCTGTGTGCAAAAACAAAAATATATTTTTTTTAGATAAAAGAAAGATTTCTTTCTCATAATCTCCTTAAGTATCTACTAATGAACATATATTTATATATAAATTGGAAAGAAAAACAAGATAGACATATGTGAACATAGAGAGAGTGTGAAAAACGGAAACCAATCAATTGCATGCGTCACATCCAGTTCAATCTCAATGCTTTTACGTGCCTCTTCTGCTTGCATAAATCCGGCTGCAATTTGTATATCGACATGGCTTTGTATGTGGCTTGCTTCCTTATGGTTTTACATTTAGTAATTACTTTGAATGCTACGTCTGGAGAACATACGTGCGATGCTTCGATGATGTGTTGCGCAACAGCAGACGTGTATTCACCATTTGATTTAAAACAGGTGTTTAAGTTGCTGTGTTCTCTAATTCAAGTAATTAACCATCTGGTCGATCGGCCTACGTAAGTTGATCGACAACTTGCGCATGTAAATTGGTAAATAATATTTGATATCGACAATAACGGCTGTTTCTCTTTGATTGCTGGTAAAGGCAAGTGTGTTACCCTAAATAACACTCGTAGTTTAGCTGCATTAAATGTGCGTGTTAATGCTGCTTCAACTTTCTTTTGTGCCATTCAGGAAACTGCATCCCCCTTAAATGGGATGTTTAGGTAGACTGTTTTCTTTTCTGGCCCATAATACGTCTGTTTCTAGTTAATTCCCCTTTTAATAATTGATTCAATTAACTGTCTGGGATAGCCAAAAGAAAGTTGAAGCAGCATTAACACGCACATTAATGCAGCCTAACTACGAGTGTTATTTAGAGTAACACAATTGCCTTTACCAGCAATCAAAGAGAAGCAGTCGTTAATGTCGATATCAAATATTATTTACCAATATAAATGTGCAAGTTGTTGTTCAACTTACGTAGGCCGATCAACCAGACGGTTATTTAATCGAATGAGAGAACATTGTAACTTAAACGCCTGTTTTAAATCAAATGGTGAATACACGTCTGCTATTGCGCAACACATCATCGAAACATCGCACAAAGGTTCTTCAGAGGTAGCATTCAAAGTAATTACCAAATGCAAAAACAAAAGGGAGCTAGCCACATACGAAGCCTTATGGATAAACAAATTTCAGCCGGATTTATGCTAGCAAAAGAAGCACATTCAAGCATTGAGCTTGAACTGGATGTGACGCACGCAATTGATTGGTTTCCGTTTTTCACACTCTCTCTATGTTCACATATTTATATCTGGTTTTGCTTTCTAATTTATATATAAATATATGTTCATTAGTAGATATTTGAGGAGATTATGCGAAAGAAACGTTTCTTATATCTGATAAAATTTCTTTTTGTTTTTGCACACAGGAAGGGTACAATAAATTCTTTAAATCAAGTTACCGCGCTTGAAGTATTCACCAATCTCATTGTATTTAACCAGTCATCGGACAACATAGCAAAACTACCGCCAGCCGCAACGCACTGACGCGTTTCGACCTTCCATGATCATTATCAGAGCATGACGGTAAACTGACTAGCGAGCATCAAACTGCATTGAATATAAATCGAAATCAAATTTAGGTATGTCGCTCTCACCTCCAGCAGTCTCGCATGTATTGTAAGTGACTGGAAATGTCGGCTGCACAATTTCTATGCAGTAACGAACATTAGCTTTTTGTAGCTTTCAACGACTGGTTACATAACATGGTATTGGTGCTTACTCTAACCTTGATGACTAGATTTTAAGAAAATTTAAATAGTTGGTGTTCTGTGAAATTTGCATTTTTTTAACAAACAATTACTGATTTTCGTCAGGCATTAATATAACCTGCATATTTTGGCGTGGCAGACATTTCACCAATTTTGTATTAATCTGTTACACAAGGCAAATTATCTTATCGGATATTCAAAAAAAAATTTATAAGCTATTGCTTGATGGCTACTTTTAATTCACTGTGTAGGTGCTAGTCAGCTAAAAAATTCTGCCACTGTAGAAGAACTGCTATCCTGTCAAGATTCCATAAAATATCCGGATCCGCACAACCAATTTGGATGTAATCCACATCTTCATCATCATTTGCAATCTTCGCATCATCAAGACAATCAACAATTACAAAATATCGCACCAGTCATGGCCGCGCCACACTCAACCTCAGCGGAACTGACACCCGTCGTACTGGCACCCACTGTGTCTTCGCTGATGTCATCGGCTGCTGAATTGAGCGCGTTTGAGCGTGCCGTTTACGGCGTGAATGAAGGTTTTGAGCGTAGCATCTATGGTGCAACTGGAGGAGCTGAAGCGGACTTCGGCAATACCCTGGGAAGAGGGCTTACGTTTGGTGGTCCCGGATTAGGTCTACCGCAGAGTCGCTCGCTCGACACAACTTTGGCGCAACATATTATGCAACGGCAAATCGGATCGAGCTCTAACGTATTTAGTGATACTACAAGTATGTTAATTTCCCGGAAAAAAATCGGTATTAGCAGAACTGTGCATTTTGTTAATTTAAACCTCTGTTAATGCCATAGAATTGGAGCCTTTACTTTGTGCTATAAATTATTGATAATTATAATTGGGGTAATGCAGCTATATCATGGTATTTCAAACGTGTACTCTGTAAACTGTGTACTTGTTTTGGTTTTATGTCTGGCAAATAAGACGGGAATTATTGTTTTAAATTTAACCAATTTCTCTCATTGTGCATATAACTTTATTTATAGTCTGTCATCCGGCGGGTTTCAGACCATCTTAAACAATAATTGATTGCGCGGTTAGTGGTGACAATTCTTTAAATCAAGTTTGCGAGCTTAAAGTAAACACCAATCCCATTGTATTTAACCAGTCGTTGAACAACATAATAGAACTACCGCCAATCGCAACGCACTGACGCGTTTCGACCGTCCATGATCATCATCAGAGTACGACGGCAAACTGACTAGCGAGGAGCAAACCGCATTGCATATATATGGAAAGCAAAATTAGATCTTACCAATTTCATTAGCGCTATATTTGTCCGCATTACAAGGATGCAGAAATACATATATTGTATCTGATAATGTGCCAAAAAATGTATTGCGCCTTACATTGTTCTATCAATAACTTGTTCTTGTTCTGCCTAACAAGTTTTGTAAATTTCGTCTTCACATTTTCTCATCTAGATGCATTTCAATATTCTATTTCGTCGACAAATTGTCGTAAAACAGACAAGAAGTTCAGTTGTAATGGGGTTGACATGAAAATGACAGTCCTTCTTGTAAGATAGGTTAGATCAAATTTTGTAAAAAAAATAATTACACAAATTTTAGGAGTTGTTGATAGAAGAATCGTGTCAAAATTGATTACTATATTATATATCGATTGAAGAAAATATGGACATGGAATTTATAACCATTGCAAGGCAGAACAAGCACTAGGAGTAGTAAGATGGCTGTTCTAGCACGCATTGTTAACATTCATCAGCTCCAAGTAAAGTAAGGTGAAAAGAGATTTTGGACGCTTCGTTATTCGTTTCAGAAAAAAAACCCGCCAACAGCCTCCCAGCTTCCGTTCTTTTTAACGATGATACGACGCCCTCAAAGATCTAGTTACAGGATCATGATTTTTGGTCATTTGGCAACAGACTCAACTAGAGCCAACAATGCGTGACCATTCCATCACTATTTAAGTATGTCAATGCTGTGCGCGTCATTACACGATCCGTTTCGCAAAGATCCGATTGATCCCCGTTTCCAAGGACGCATTGAGTTCGTCTTCGTTGAGCCTGGGTGCTGATTCGACCTCCGATGGCTTCAACATCACTCACACACTAACCAATGAAAATGAGGTCCGATCTAACAATGAAAGATAATAATAATATAATACATAACATATAAAAGCAACATTCATAAAGAAATCCATGTACACAAACATAATTTGAAAACTGGTATCGTATATGTAAAATTATATTCCAACAATACTACTTTGGTTTCGTTTATTGCGTAAGACTTTTTTCAATAACATTTTTAATTTACGCATTTTCTATTAGTGTAGTTTTGAAATTTATTGATTATTTTCTTCGGCACAACTCCAGGAGTTAGATACTGTTTGTTGCGGAGAACTAATATATATGCAAGTATGTATTATGTGTTGCAAACCTAGTAAAGAATTAGTTCAAATATTACCAGATTGATATACCAAATACAGCATGAACGGAAAATATAATCTCATTCACAGTAAGCACGAAACGAGTGTGCATACGATTTTACTTTCCGTTCATGCTGTCTATGGTTTATCCTTCTTGTCACAAATGAACTAATTTGTTACTAGGTTCGCAAAACCTAATGCATAAGTAAGTATGTATTAGGTGTTGCGAACCTAGTAACAAATTAGTTCGTATGTGACCATAAGGATAAACCAAAGACAGCATGAACGGAAAGTATAATCTCATGCACATTCGTTTCGTGCTTACTGGCAATTCATCAGTAGGAGCCGGTATTACGCCCTTAAACCACTATATATTTGGTCGAAGAATGTGGAATAATAATACGGTACCGTCTATTACCTTCCTATTATTCCACATTATTCGACCAAATATATAGTGGTTAAAGGGCGTAATACCGGCTCCTACTGATGAGTTGCCAGTAAGCACGAAACGAATGTGCATGAGATTATACTTTCCGTTCATGCTGCCTTTGGTTTATCCTTCTGGTCACAACTGAACTAATTTGTTACTAGGTTCGCAACACCTAATACATACTTGCATATATATTATCTCTTCACAACAAACAGTATTTAACTGTAATATATTGAATTGAATGATGTCATGCTTACCGCGAAATGTGATAACTGATATCGATCAAGTCCAGAGTGTATGGATTTACTGGAGTAACAGGTGTTCAGAAATTGTTGTAATTCTCAATTTCGGTGAACTTTAGCATAAATTGATATCCATCACGTTGGTATCATGTACCGACTCGGAAACCATAGTGTTAGTACCATGTACCTTTTCGGTACAATAATGTTGGTATCAGTTACTAACACAATAGCCATAGTGTTAGTATCCTTTACAGACTCGGTATATATATTATATAGTGTGAGTTAGCATTGAAGTCGCATTGTCGTTGACTTTATATGATGTTAGCTTCACTATTACAGGTTTACACATTCGTCTAGGAGATTGTACCGTCCTATTATTCCACATTCTTCTACCAAATATATAGTGGTTAAAGGGCGTAATACCGGCTCCTACTGATGAGTCGCCAGTAAGCACGAAACGAATGTGCATGAGATTATACTTTTCGTTCATGGTGTATTTGGTTTATCCTTCTGGTCACAAATGAACTAATGCGTTACTAGGTTCGCAACACCTAATACATACTTGCATATATATTAGTTCTTCGCAGCAAACAGTATTTAACCTAATACATAACTCCAGAAGTTTTTGGTCTTTTACTATCTTATCAGGTTTAACGACAACGCTTACAAAATATTGAGTGTTTTAATTGAGATGAACAACTATTCCAAGATAAGTATTTATAAGACACATAAAATACTCAAAAACGATTACTCACTATCTCATCAACTAATTATCTTGAGTAAGAGAATACAGTAATGTTTTGATGAGAAAAATTGGTCTATTTAGGAAATACACAAACATTGTACACACTATTCAAGAAAGTTTAATTACTAGACAGACAAATAATCACAGTATAAACTCAGAATTTTATAGTGTAAAAAAACGCAATTACCTTTTCTACACTATACAATTCTTAGTTTATGCTGACATATGTAAGTAATTAATGGGTCAGGTATTTATGTCAGGACCGCAATCTTGATTATAATAATTGTTATCACCACCCGCGCACCCAATGTTCGTTTAATAATAATTAATCACAGTTTTGCATAAATAGCGGTAAGAAACACATAAACGGACAGGGATTCCAAAATTAAAAGAAATGAAAATCTGTCTTTATAACACACCTAATTGATTTTGTTTCCTAATAGGACTCTTGATTTCAATTATAAGATTTCAAAAAAATAATTATAAAAGTTATGCTGTAATCGGGTGGTGACAACAGTTATGTAAATAAACTTTGAAATCCATTTTATTTTTAACTAGTGGCAAAGATGAGCAAATATTTGCTACCACCAGCTGTGCAATCAGCGAATGCTTAACTGTAAAGAATTTTCCATTGTAACGAAAGTTGCAGAAAGAGATATGTTTGTCGCAGCTTAGAAATTGTGCAAAAATATTTCCAGTCAAGCAAAATATAGGGGAGAATACCAGATTTGCAAGTGGCGTATAGTATTTTGTTTCATGATGTATCCACGGTAGTTTGACTCGCGTTAGTCAGTTTAGCGTCATACTCTGATGGTAACGTTAGGAAGTCAAAATTTGACAGTGCGCGTGATTGACGTTAGTTTAGTTATGTTGTGCGATTGATGCTCGCTAACTCGTTTTAATTAATTGGTATCACCACCTTCGCATTCAATGGAGGTTAAATTGTGTAACTGTTATACGTTCGGCGACAGCTACAAAAGTTTATGTTTGTGCCTACATAGAATTTTTATGGTCAACATTCCATGTGAAGTTCAACGAATAAGAGACTACAAGATATGAAACGCACATACTTGATTTTCTATGGTGGTAACCATGGAAGTTCGTAATAGATTAGTAGACGTACAAATGAACGTAGTTTTCCTGTGTCGTGTGACTGGTTAAAAAAGAAGGGATTGGTACTTATTTCAGGTTCGCGAATTTCATTCAAATGAATACTTTATAAAATTTTGACAATCTACTTTAGTTAAATACTGTTTATTGCGAAGAACTAATATATATGCAAGTATGTATTAGGTTTTGCGAACCTAGTAACAAATTAGTTCAGTTGTGACCAGAAGGATAAACCAAAGGCAGCATGAACGGAAAGTATAATCTCATGCACATTCGTTTCGTTAACTTATTGCAAGAATGGGCACTTAATAATTGCGAGCGCAATTTTACACTTGGCCAAGTTTTTCCTCTTATCTGGTATAAATAGCAAATTCTGCCTAAAATGAAAAAGAAGAAGGATGACTAACAAATTAAATTAGCCCGTCTCCTAAAGATGAGTGTTTGATAAAAATATTCGAATGCTCAAAGCACAAAATGTGAACATTCCAAAGAAAATGATATTAGTACTCCTGCATCTGTTAACACATCCATTAATCTATCTAATTTCCTTCAGCACATTTAACTACAAAGCTCTAATTAGGGGCTAGTAATACCATTTATCGGCCTATCAAACAACTCACGTTCTACTAATCTGTCTGACAATAGATATACAAATCTATAATTTTTTTCTTTCCGTCAATCTATATACATATTTTGCAAACATAGCCGGTTATCACGATTCAATTATCCATCCCTCTACCCAACAATCTATAGATAAAACTTTAAAACTGTCCGTCCAGCAATAGCTTTGTAAATTCTTGCATCTATTAATATATTAATTTAACTCTAATTATCCTTCTAAAGCTCTTACTGTCCATCTATTTGTCTAAATTCCAAGCGTTCTGCTTGTCTATCAAGACATTATTATTCGTTTTCATTTTAATTGATCTCATTATGCAGTGATTGGTCATTATATTTATTTTTCCTTACGAAATATGCTCTAACCAACTGTGCATGTGTCTAGGTCCGAAATAAATTAAACGCATACTCATTTCATGCATTGACATAAATATTTTTTTCAGTATATCTAAATCCATTAATTCGACATTTAAATCATATATTTATATTAAATAATATCCACTATTATATACCTTTAATCTAGGTTTATATATTTGCCCATTTAAGTTACTTCTTTTCTATTTAACTATCCACCATCCAACATATCTTACAGACTATCAGCAAATGATTTAATTCATCTGTCATTGGATCAACTTATCTTTTAATCTATACAAATTTGACAATTGAGATTTTGTTCTAAATTTAACTTTCATACGTCATTCTGTTAGTTTATCGATCGAACTAGCTAACTATCTAACTATTTGTGTTTATTCTTACAATTTTTAAAATCTATTTTTTAATGAACTCCATTCATGAAAAATTTTAAAAACAGTGAAAAGCTTATACATCTCTCTTTATGTATCAACATGATTTTGTATTAGGTGTTGCGCACCTAGTAACAAATTTGTTCTATCTATTTATATAAAACTATTGTCTGATTCATATATCAATATATCGATATATGTATATATCTTTTATCCATTTACTCATCAGTTTATTTTTATATCTATTTGTCTACATATCTCTATGATTGTAAATAATTGTCAATGTAAAATTAACTGGCTGTCTATAATAGTCTGTCTTACAATCCTTACATTTCTCAGTTCGTTTACCCATCCATATATTCATCTATCTATATATCTTTTTATGTATCCTCCTACCTACCTACCTACGTATTTATCATTTTACTTATCTATCTATTACTATCTATCTAGCTATATGTCTGTCTTTTACTCAGAAATAAAAGACTAATTGTATATCAAACCATCTTTGTTCTATTCGTATACTTATACATATATATCTATAAATTTGTATGCATTTATATGTCCGTATGTCTATCCATTTATTTATCAGACAGTAATTCTGTTAATCTACCTTTCTATTAATTGAAATTTTTTCTCTATATAGACAATACAATTAAACAATAATTGATTGCGCGGGTGGTGGTAACAATTCTTAAAATCAAGTTTACGAGCTTGAAGTACAAATCCAATCGACGACTGGTTAAATACTATGGGATTGGTGTTTACTTCAAGCTCGCAAACTTGATTTAAAGAACTTTTCTCTATATTTGAATTCTGACATTGTATTCAATTATAGCTATGCTTATGTTTTGTTCTATATCAATCTATATCGTCTTAATACATAGGCAATACTATTATTTTTTTGTTATTTATTGACTAACATTCATATCTTTACGGAGGCTTGCACTAGAGTTATTAGCTACAGTGTATATTCATTCTGATGGGCATAAGTTTTCTTCCCTTGAGGTGTGTCTAATTCAAAGCAATAAAGCAGAGAATGAAAATCCTCTTACCTCATTGCAGTATAATTTGTGATGTGCTCACTGGCAAGAAATAATGAAGTTATTGCTAACAAAGGACACTAAACTTAGGCTATAATGTCAATTCACTTTGATTTGCCAACAGCAATACTACTGCTTTTTATTGTGTTGATTAAAGACTTCTGAAATGAATTCTCAATTTATATATTCTTGGTTGCAGAAAACTAATATATATGCAATGATATACAAGCTATTGCTTGAAAAATATCAAGTTAATTCAAGTAGGACCAGATGAATACCTAAATAATTTCAGAATCTGTCCATTTAAACAATCAATGACTGCGTGGGTGGTGGTAACAATTCTTTAAAAAGTTTTATAGCTTTAAGTAAACACCAATCACTAATTGATTTAACCAGTCGTCGAACAACAACATAATTACCGCCGATTAAGCAAGTACTGACGCGTTTCGGCCTTCAATGATCATCATCAGAGTACGAAGGCAAATTGACTAGTGAGGATTAAACCGCAATGTATATATATTTATATATATATATATATATATATATATATATATATATATATATATATATATATATATATATGGAAAGCAAATATAATTGAGCTTCTCCTCACTCCTAGTAGCTTCGTCATTATTGGGTATTATTTAGCTATTTGCAAAATTTATTCAGCCAGGATTTAAATCCAATTATGATGATTAAAAGTCTCGAAATTCAACCACGACGCCATAGAAATCATATTGCTAAGCAATATTCGATTATGCATATAAAAATGTGTCTTTTCGTCCGTGTATACTTTAGGTGGATATTTATGTTAACCCATTTCAAATAAAGTTCTAATTAATCTGTCTTATGAAGTGCGATCTGAGATTATTGGTTAGAAATATAGATCAAAAGTCATAGCAAAGTTGAACCATCTGTAGAAATTGCCAAAAACATTAATTGTTATACAACATACAATTTTGTGCAATGCGCGCCTACGCTAACGAAGGCGATGTTTCATGAAATCCTTGATCGGGTGCCAAGTTTATATCTCCGTTTGATTTAAAGAATTGTTGCCACCACCCGCGCAATCAATTATTGCTTAATTGTATTGCCTATATATTTATTTGTGGCGAAAGGTGCAATCAGTTAATGTTCATGACTGTGTAGAAATTGTGCAGCCGACATTTCGCGTCAAGTTCAATGTATGCGAGACTGCTAGAGGTGAGAGCCGCCTATCTAAATTTGATTTCCATATATGTATATTCAATGCGGTGTGATCCTCGATAGTCAGTTTGCTGTCGTACTCTGATGATGATCATGGAAGGTCGAAACGCGTAAGTGCGTGCCACTTGCGGTAGTTTTGTTTTATTTTTCGACGACGGGTTTAATTCAATGTGATTGATGTTTACGTCATGCTCGCAAACTTGATTTAAAGGAAAGATCAGGAACGTGCTATAGGTTTAACTTAAATTTTATTTTTATAATAAATGGATCTTCATAATTTTAATTGTAGCTTCTAGTGTACTTTAGGTTGTGTTTGACATCCCAGCAAAACCTGAAAAAATCAATAGTGTTGGGTTTACAAATATGTTTTACGGATAATATCTGTAACATTGTTGATATTTAGTTTTAATTGAGTTCGCAAGTTTGAGGTCATAACCAATCCTATATTAACTGACAGGTCGCATAAAACAGAAAAACACAATTTCTCTTACCAACGCGATTCGACACACCACGATAAATATAAGAGCACGATGGCAAACTGAATACCGAGGATCAATCTGCAATGCACATATTCGGAAATCAATTTTAGATATGCCACTCTCATCTGTAGCAGTGTTAATTAAATTTTGCTTGACTGAACGTGTCGGTCGCATATTTTCTATGCGATCATGAACTTCCCTTATGTATTAACCTCGGTTTGATCCTTGTTAGATTTTTGCCAGCATGCCATAATAATGATTATGGTGTGTTAAAATGCGTCTGCACGTTTGACTCACGGTAGTTGTACTATGATGCGCGACTGGTAGGACCCTGTCAGATGGATGTTTATCTGAAGCTCACATACCTCACTCAAAGAATTCTTTATTCGCATGTACTGTTATTAATTACTAATTACTTATTACCATAATCAAGGTTGCGATCTTGATATAAGCACCTGACCCATTAATTACTTACATATGTCAGTATAAACTAAGAATTGCATAGTGTAGAAAAGGCAATTCATCCAGTAGACCGGTTTCGTCCTTATTGGGATCTCCTCACATACTGGCCAGAATTTGCCGCGGACAGGGCTCGAACCTGGGCATGTCTGCTTCTGAGCTACCCTTCCGCACACTAGACACAATTTTCAGTTATATACTAACTAATGAAAATTGGTTAGTCATTTGTACTTTAGGTGGAGCTCATATGGCATTCATTTAGAACCAAAGTTTCAACTAATCATCTAAAATCTGCCATTACTGAACAGACGCCACACTGCTTTGGGAAGTGTAATTGAAATGAACATTTATATAATTAAACGAACGTTGGTTGCGCGGGCAGATTTGGGATGGCGGTAGTTTTGTTAAGTTGTTCGACGACTGGTTAAAATCAATGGAATTGGTGTTTAATTCAAACTCGCAAACTTGATTTAAAGAATTGTTACCACCTCTCGCGCAATCAATTATTGTTTAATTGGGATGGTTAATTAGAACTTTTGGCCTAAATGGATGCCATTTGAGCTCCATCTAAATTGAATATGACTAACCAGGTTATATTTGTTAGTATATAACTGAAAATTGTGTCTAGCGTGAGCAGGGTTACTCAGTGGTTAGAGCTCCAGATTCCATAGGAGACGTGCCTAGGTTCGAGCCCTGTCCGCAGCAAATTCTAGCCATTACGTGATGAGTTCCCAATAAGGACAAAACCAGTATACTGGATTAATTGACTCTTCTGTTTTGAATTATTTAATGTTCAAAATTATTTTATGGGCAAGGAAATGGTTCGAAATGTTATTACTTCAGTGATTTAATCTATGATTATTTCAAATCTCTTCCGACACTGACTGCGTCTGTTCATACTCCACTTGAGATAATTCCGCAATTCAAACAAATGTATCAATCTTGAATTTTCATCATTTTCAGGTGATGTAATTTTTGGCCTCAATTGTTGGTTTCTCACTTGCCCCTTCTTTTTTAAGCCTTCAATTAGCTGATTGTCTGAAAATGACGTTGGAACAAGATTTTCCATTGTTCTTCTTCCGAATTTTCGAGACCGAATTTCCAGTCTCATCTTCAGGGTTGACACAATACGCACAGGAATAAAACACAACTTGTGGCAAATGTGGTATCCTCATTCAAGACAGATATATTTATATTTATTTTAATTCCAAATGTATTTTTTTAATTGTCTTCCTAATATCCGGTCTTCATACCTAGTCTCTAATACTCAAATGTATACAAAAACTTAGCCTTGTCCCCCTCCGCGCACACAACCACCTATAAACATGTGTATTTTACTAAAGTGACATTTTATTGAATAACTATAAGCACACCTAATGGATTGACATACACGCCAATCCATGATGTCTATATTTTAATTTCTGTTCCGGACGCATAGAAAGATCAACAAAATTTTGATTTCAATATTGCAGTAATCCTCACATGCCCCCAGTTTACCTAATCCCATCCAGCTTGCAATCGGTTATAGACCGAGAGAGAGGTTAATAAAACTGTTGAAAGAATGTATAGTATTATTATCGTTTTGACAAGACCGAATACGGAGTCTACACTAACGAAATCGGCTCTCAACCAAATACACATTAATACTCATATCCTATATAAATTAGTTTCTCCATTAAAATATCTGTGTCGAAATCATGTATATACCTATATAATACATTATTTTTATTTTATTTTTATTTAAATTTTATTTATTTATTTATTTATATATATATATATATATACTCAATTCTTTTAAAAACATCCAATTATATATAATTCTACACGCTATATATTATGTAAATATATATAAGCATGTAAACATCCATGTGGGTTCTTCCCACATCTTTAATATATATCTATATATCCATCATATATATATATATACATATATACGTGTATACACCATATATATATAATATGAATATCATACAAGCAACACTGTGAGTCCCTCAACTGATTAATTATATCAGTCAAAACCTATGAGTGCTATCAATTGTCCCGCACAAGAAAAATGCGGTCAAATCCACAACAAGAAGGACAGCACTGCGCAACGAAATTCATCTTTTAAAATGTATTTATCAACGTGTTAACACATAAATTATAGAAATTAATATGAAGCATTATTTGTTTGTGTAAGTGATTACTTTCAGCAATCCAGCAATTATAACAGCAACTAACAGCCCACACAAAATATTTTGAGACATTTCTAAAACGCATTCTTTCATTTGTTGGTCCCATTTCGTTATGCGCTCACAAGCAATATGAGTTACGTGCCTAAAAAATGCGGACTCGTGTACAAATTGTATCTCAGACTAAGTTAAAGCTTTGTTCAATAAAGCGTATAAAATTTTCACACTTAAACTTTATATATAGGCAATATAAATAAATAATATAGATTTGCATTAACTGGTGTTCTTCTATCAAATGCTTTTTTTTGTCATTTTAATTCTAAATGATGGGGAATAAAATATATGAAGTGCTAATTCTTACTCTACCGTGAGCAGAATTACAAAATATTTCTTTAACCCAACTTTCAGTCGTCTAAAATTAAAGGCAACAATTATTAGTTCAAGAGTCGTGACATAAATATCATCAGTTTCTCATCTACACAAAAATTATAATATTCACATTTACTGACCCAATTCGACCTCCGCGGCCTTTATGGGTGTAGAACTAAAAACTGTATAACCGACGACGAATAGAACAGAATAGAAAAAATGAGAATGTCTGAGTTGTGTCTCCATTTTCTTTCAGTGTCCAGAGATTTCAATGCAGAAATTCTGAGGATAGAATTCAACATTTGATTTCAAAATAAGGGAAGATTATCGCGATTTTTCTGCATCTGAAATATTTTCTTTTCCTCTCCACGACAAAGCACATGAATTGCCTCTTTTTGATATTTAACTATAAAGCGGTCGTTTTGTTTAGTGGGAATTTTCAAAATTTTAATTCGCGGTTTGAACCAAAGCAGATGTGAACCGAAATTCACCTAGCATGGCTAGCAGTTCTGATGAAAAGTTACGCTTGGCAGTCTTAATGGATGTCTATCGTTATACGGATATTAAAATATTAAATACGGTAAGACGTAACAGGCGATTTATTCCTGGCAAAGGAGAACAGTATTTCCAAGCATGTACTGTCCATATTTTAACATGCTATGAAATTAAATGTTCTGAATTTGTGATTTGGTACTAGCAGAAAATATGCAATAATCAAATTTTTTAGTGTATCTACTGACGAGTTATATATATATATATATATATATATATATATATATATATATATACATATATATATATATATGTGTGTGTGTGTGTGTGTTTCGACCTTACTGGCGACACATTAGTAAAAGCCAGCACTAAGTCCAAACACACTATACGTGTCATGTATGATTAGTCGTTTAGTCATTTTTATGCAATTTTAATTTGAATATTGAAATAATTCATGTATGAAATCATAAATTTATTGTAACACAGTTATATAACGCAGAGACAAAATAAACCATTTTCTTTTCTTCATAGCTCCATTTGATTGTAATATCTTGTACTTTATTCTCATGTGTATCAATTTAATAATATAATCGACTACACAAGATGTTTCTAGCAGTGAAACATCGAGGCAAACTCACTTTATATGTAAACTTTAACAAAGCAATGAATAATTCCACCAAAATTGCAAATAACTGCTAATCTGACCACCACCGAATTCCTTAGGTAAGTCGTAACGTCACTCTATCGTATTTCGTTGCGATATATTCCTTAAATGGAATTCGCGTTTGCGTAATGCTGTCATCATTCGAGCTGATACCACAATTGACAATTGTGGGAAAATTGAAACCACTCTTAGATCGGTAAAATCTTGATTTCTTTACATTTCTAGATGCATAGCTTGTATTTTTAATTGATGGATGGGCTGTCACTGCTCCCGTGAATCTGAAGCTGTCCTTACACTGCTTGTTCCTAATTTTTTGTGAATAAAGATTTGCCGAATTGTTTTCGAATTACCTGATCTGCGTTTTGACTAACGCAGCTTTCATTGTTCCAGTAATTTTCGAATTCTCGGGTTGGTCCCATTCTCACAGGGGAAACAACTTGTGGCAACAAGTTTTGTTTTTCTTTATGATTGGATTTACTGGAGTAACAGGTGTTCAGAAATAGTCTTAATTCTCAATTTCGGTGAACTATAACATACATTGATATCCATCATGTTGGTACCATGTACCGACTCGGCAACCATAGTGTTAGTACCATGTACCTTTTCGGTACAATAATGTTGGTATTGGTTACTGACACAATAGCCATAGTGTTAGTATCCTTTACAGACTCGGTATATATATATATATATATATATATATATATATATATATATATATATATATATATATATATTATATAGAGTGAGTTAGCGTTGAAATCGCATTTTCGTTGACTTTAGATGATGTTAGCTTCACTACTGCAGGTTTACACATTCGTCTGGGAGATTGTACCGTCCTATTATCCAACATTCTTGACCAAAATATATAGTGGTTAAAGGGCGTAATACCGGCTCCTACTGATGAGTCGCCAGTAAGCACGAAACGAATGTGCATGAGATTATACTTTCCGTTCATGCTGTCTTTGGTTTATCCGTCTGGTCACAACTGAACTAATTTGTTACTAGTTTCGCAACACCTAATACATACTTACTTTCTTTAGGAAAGCCTATTATACTGACATCAAGCGACATTAATTATAAAATTGTCGTGCTAATTATGACGTAATTTAATCAAATATCTAATAGTTATTTATTCTTGAAGGAGGAGAAACGATAATAGTTTAATTATATATTAATATCGTTACTAGTCCCTCACTTTTCCTATTAAAGTGTTTTTTGTACGCTTTCATCGGATAAGAGTCAATTAACAACACAATTTACACAATTCCTATATTTCCCTTTGTCGTACAAGAACACAAATTTGCAGTCATCTTCACGTACTTACACGCCTCGAACTGATTTGAAAGCCCACATATCAGATCGTCAAAATACATATTCATTGACAAATAGTCGCCTATATTCATAGCATTGGCATACCTGAATGGTGACTGAGGAAAGTCGATGCTCACCAATATAAGAAACTGACGGCAGTTTTACTTTTTTGCGTGTATTTAGCTATTATATTTTTACTTGAATGATGTCATGTTTACAGCGAAATGCGATAAATAATGTCGATCGGGGTCGCAGTTTAGGGACTTTCTGGAGTTAGAGATGTTCAGAAGTATTTGTAATTCTCAATTTTTGGTGAAATTTAGCATAACTTGAAATCCATTGTGTTGGTACCATTTACCGACTCGGAAACAATATTTAAATACTGTTTGTTTGCGGAGAACTAATATATATGCAAGTATGTATTAGGTGTTGTGAACCTAGTAACAAATTAGTTCAGTTGTGACCAGAAGGATAAACTAAAGGCAGCATGAACGGAAAGTATAATCTCATGCACATTCGTTTCGTGCTTACTGGCGACTCATCAGTAGGAGCCGGTATTACGCCCTTTAACCACTATATATTTGGTAGAAGAATGTGGAATAATAGGACGGTACAATCTCCTAGACGAATGTGTAAACCTGCAATAGTGAAGCTAACATAATCTAAAGTCAACGACAATGCGACTTCAACGCTAACTCACACTATATAATATATATACCGAGTCTGTAAAGGATACTAACACTATGGCTATTGTGTTAGTAACCGATACCAACATTATTGTACCGAAAAGGTACATGGTACTAACACTATGGTTTCCGAGTCGGTACATGATACCAACCTGATGGATATCAATTTATACTAAAGTTCACCGAAATTGAGAATTACAACAATTTCTGAACACCTGTTACTCCAGTAAATCCATATTATTGGTAACATGTACCTATTCGGCAATTATAGTGTTCATATCAGGTACTGACACAACAGCCGTAGTGTTGGTATCAATTACAGGCTTGGTATATATATATATATATATATATATATATATATATATATATATATATATATATATATATATGTATATATATAATAGTGATTTGTCTTTGAAGTCACATTGTTGAAGGTTTTATATGAAGTTAGCTCCACTACGGGTTTACACATTAGTATAGGTGATTGTACCCTCAATTTTCCATTCCTTACCCAAGTATATAGTGGGTAAAGGGCGTAATAACGTCTCTTACTGAAAAGTTGCCAGTAAGCGAGAAAAGAATGTGCACATGAGATTTTACCTTTCGTCTATGCTGATATCGTGTATCTTTCTGGTCCAGTTTGACTTAATTGGTAACTGGGTGCCTAATACCTAATGTACTAATGTCTATGTATTAGTTCTTCAGAAGAAACAATATAAAATTGTTTAAAGTGAGATTGGTATCTATTTCAACATCTGACACAAGCAGCGATTCAACTTCGTTGGATCAACACTACCGTTATTTTGTAGTCAAAATTGTGGAAGGTACACGCTGGGTGTGTTTCTTGAAGCCGCACTCAGTATAGTCTGCCAATAGCCTAATTAACCGGTACAAACTGATGCGGAGTACCATTTTGTAATCTTGGTTTGGCTATATATGGACTAGGCTGAGCTCGCCTAATGGAATATTGCCCGAATGCCAGGTAAGAATATGTAACTTCAAAATGGGTAAGCTGTTGATGCAAGAAAAATGGATTTAATAGTGGAAATAACACAAATGCCAACACCTAACCCATATAAATGGGAGAAGAAAGTTTTCCAACAGTCTACATCGTGTTTGCATGGCGGAAAATTAACGTAGGAATGACTATTTAATTAGCCATCTAGCGCCTTGTCGGGATAATTCCTTATGCAATAAACGTAGACACTTAGCGGTCATTCCTAAACTTTTCAAGCGGACTAATCAGATTTAGTATATCGACACAATCTAATTATCCAAGGAGAATTTGATGAGAAGCTGACTCTTACAGTTAATGAGTGCTTTTTGTTAATTTATGTGTATGTTTGTGTGTGTGTAGACTTATAAATGTGCGCAATCGTGAAACAAGATTTTAAGCATAGAAATATTACCAGGTAATAAGAAGCGCATGTTAATAAGATGAACAGATAGGAATGTGTATAAACTCAGTAACAGTGTCAACTTCATATAAAGGCTTTATCAATGAGAATTGCAACCAATTAACATGTAATGTATAAACACCCTACTCGTAAAGCTTACCAGAATAATGATTTTGGATACAGGCTCCGATTTCTTTATGTGACTACATATCACATCAAATATCTAAGAGAAAAATTAATGACAAATTCCGATCGATCAGATTCATTTATACTATTAACTGATTGATATCAAAACTAATACTGATATGAATATATATATATATATATATATATATATATATATATATATGGGGGGAGAGAGAGAGATAGTGGGAGATTGAAAGAAAGAGAGACTGGAATATAGATAGACGGATGGATAATTAGCTACATATAATACGAGACAGACAGACAGATGTATATATATATATATATATATATATATATATATATATATATATATATGTATATATATATATATATAAATGAATTAATTGAAATAAATTACAACATTGATAATTTTATAGGTAGGCATGTTGGCAGGGTGATAAGTTTATAGACAGATTGCTAGCTGTTTTTTCTCGGAAGGAGCAATAAACTTTAAAGGAAATTCTGCGATGCATTAACGAAACGCGTTTTTATGCGAAATCTAATAGAATGGCCTTTACGTTTCTAATTTGAAGACCAGTGCATATTTTTTGCTCTATTACCCCTAAGCTACTTAGTTAGCACAATGGTAGGTTAATCTAATTTGGTAATTTGCCAATTTTCCCATCTGATGTTATACTTCTTTTGCATTCGAAGCATCCATTTTCATGAAATATGCTGTATATATATATATATATATATATTTATATATATATATATATATATATATATCCAGAACTATAATATTATATTAACGTCTGACACAATCACACACACACACACTACACACATACACACATATATATATATATATATATATATATATATATATATATATATATATGATATAATTATAAATAAATCTTCAAAATATAATAAATCTAATTTATTTTCTATACTAGTTTCGTCCTTATTATGCTCTGGTCAGTAGTATCCAAAGGTTCTACAGCCGATGAAAATTTCTGAAAGTATTTTGTTTAGTCTAACAGTATACTGCGGCAATCGAGTCATGCATTTTATGCAATATTCAGCTATATACCACCTTATGCATGCTTGGTCAGTCTTTTCTTGACCTGGAGCATAATGGGCATCGCATCACATGAAATATATCAAATGGCCATCATACATCTATACTTATAGAACAAACAGAATGTCACATGGCAAAGTGGTATTGAATTATTGTATGGTGGATGGATTTAATTATAATAATCCTGTCTGAATAAGCTACATATTGCATCAGGTAAGAAAAACAAATTATCCAGTATTACTGAAAAGACGCCACACAAGTTTGGGTAGTGGTATTGAGATGAACACTTATTTACATATATAGGCAATACAATTTAACAATAATTGATTGCGTGGGTGGTGGTAACAATTCTTTAAATCAAATTTGCGAGCTTCAAGTAAACACCAATCCTATTGTATTTAATTAAACAAACATTGGTTGCGCGGGTGGTGATAACAATTCTTTAAATCAAGTTTGCAAGCTTGAAGTAAACACCAATCCCATTGTTTTTACTTAGACAAACATTGGTTGCGCGAGGTGGTGATAAAAATTATTATAATCAAGGTTGCGATCTTGATGTAAGCACTTAACTCATTAATTACTTACATATGGGAATAGTTATAATAATTGTTATCACCGCCCGCGCAGCCAATGGTCGTTTAATTATATAAATGTTCATCTCAATACCACTTCCCCATGTAGTGTGGTGTCTGTTCAGTAATGACAGATTGGAGATGGTTAGTTGGAACTTTGGGTCTAAATGGATGCCATATGAGCTCCACCTAAAGGAAAAATAGACTAACCAAGTTACATTAGTTAGTATATAACTGAAAATTGTGTGAAGTGTAGTGTGCGGCAGGATGGCTCAGTGGTTAGAGCACCAGATTCCGAAGCAGACGTGCCCAGGTTCGAGCCCTGTCCGCGGCAAATTCTGGCCAGTACATGATGAGTTCCCAATAAGGACGAAACCGGTCTACTGGATGAATTGCCTTTTCTACACTATACAATTCTTAGTTTATACTGACATATGTAAGTAATAATGGGTCAGGTGCTTATATCAAAATCGAAATCTTGATCATAAAATTGCTATCACCGCCCGAGCAATCAATGTTCGATTAATTCATCCAGTAGACCGGTTTCGCCTTTATTAGGAAATCATAAAGTATTACAAAGAATCTGGACACATTTGTGTCGGAGTCACGTTCCGCTTTCATACTGAAAACCTGTTGCACTATACACGATATTTAAATATATATTCAAACTTATATTTATTGGTTATTCATTGCTTCAGCTGAAGCCTACATTTAGTATGGTAAGAGCTGAAGTTTAAACTAGCAAATCAAGATCTACAATTATAGGACAAGCACCATGTCACCTGCGGATGTTAAGCTAAATTGAAGATCGATAGAAGGATTTTCATGAAAAATCTTTTGTCTGTATAATGTAAACACTGAAAAATTTAGAAGAGGAAATTCGTAAATTAGACTCGTTTCGCCCCAATTGGTAACTTGTCAAGTATGTGCCAGATTTTGAAGCGACCTAGTCTCGAACCAATTGGCATATCCTTCTCCGTCATGTAGTAATACCATATCAGCATTTCTAGCGCTTATTACTCGCAAAGTTCAGTCATGTGACAATTAAAGTTTAGGTAATCCGTGCCTTCATATGAGACTATTTGTCATGTCTTTGGCATAAAGTTCAATCTAGCCATCCCAGATCAGTCCTACAATTGCAGACACCATGCCACCTGGAGAAATGATATTGAATTGAATTTTATGATAGGATTTAGATATATATATATATATATATATATATATATATATATATATATATAAGTTGTCAGTACTGTCTTAAAGTGGCTTTAGATAGAAATTCTTGCAAATAATTCACAAGTTCCAAATAATTAAGCAATCAACTTAATGATGAAATTTTACTTGCTGAGTTATGTAATTTTTAAATTATACTAGCAACACATACATAGTTAAAATAATTCTACTAACTTCAATTTCCCATCATTTCCTCAGTTGTCCTGGTGATTAATCGATAATGTAAGATCAATGTCACCGGTCTGAACTGCGTTTCTTAAGAGATAAATTAATGCAAATCTAAACGAAATCTTAAGTTGGCACACGTTTTAAAATTGCGTGTAATGTTCGATAGAAGTGGTGCTGTGAATTAGCATAAGGTTTTTAGATATATGTTCTGGGGTTCGAGCTATGATCACGACAAATTCTGATTAGAACTTGTCACGTTCTCAATGATTTCGTAACTTATCTACCTGTGGATCAAGCATTGCTAATTTGTGGAAAGTTGGATTTGTATATTATCAAAATTCTGGAATTAAACTTCATTTCAGTATATATATATATATATATATACATATATATATATATATATATATATATATATATATATTCTTTTGAAATGCGAGCTTTAATAAAATTCATTGTAGCCTTCCTGTGTGCAAAAACAAAAAGAAATTTTATCAGATATAAGAAAATTTTCTTTCGCATGGTCTTCTCAAGTATCTAATAATGAACATATCTTTATATATTAATTGGGAAGCGAAACAAGATAGAAATATGTCAATATAGAGAGACTGTGAAAAATAGAAACCAATAAAATTGCGTGCGTCACATCCAGTTTACAAAAGCACGTACAAGCATTGAGCATGAACTGGATGTGACGCACGCAATTTGATTGGTTTCTATTTTTCACACTCTCTATGTTCACATATTTCTATCTTGTTTTGCTTTCCAATTTATATATAAAGATATGTTCATTGGTAGATATTTGAGAAGACCATGCGAAAGAAAATTTTCTTATATCTGATAAAATTTCTTTTTGTTTTATGCGCACAGGAATAATTATAAAAGGATATATATATATATATATATATATATATATATATATATATATATATATATATATATATATATATATATATATATATATATATGAAATCCACAGGTTGGAACTGACAAGGGAAAACATATATTGGTTAGAATAACGTTTAATGAATTGTAAGATTAGTTTATGGCTTCCTTCGAACCGTGTGACAAGTAGGTTTAACGTATCAAATAATAGACACGCGGATACATTAATTCATCGATGCTTCAGTATTATATTATGTGTGTGTGTGTGTGTGTGAGCTCGCGCGTTAATAAATAATTTGGGGCTGTTCAACCGAGTATATTCTGAAACATGGTGCACATTATATCCGCTGCAATCGATTAAATTGATTCGCTGACTTGATGCTATTTTATGGTACGTTGAAATTACATTTAGGTCAGAATTGTTACGCATGGTCGCAATTGAGAAACCGTAGGTATCTACAGTAGACTTACTTTGCCTATCCATCCTGCGCAACTCGGTAGATTTAGCGGCCCATTTTATCCTGCGCATCAGCCAATACAGAACAGAATATGCAATATTGGTTTTATTTACGAAGAAATATATAGATCAACCATTCTTAGTGAGGATGATGCGAATTCAAAGTTTTCCTTCTCTTAAATTGTCTGCCAACCAAGGTTAACGAGTACAGTCCACCAAGATGCCAGTGGTTAAAGATTCTTTCACCTGCCGCAGCATAACCTTCGCGTCTGGCACAATTGTTCTCATTGCGTTTCTAACTATTTAATGCAGGGTGCTAGTGCATAGTTAAATCGAACTCGAGTTTCTATATGAAACGAGATGGTGGCCGCATATCTTGAGGCCCGGCAAGCTTCATTTTACAATCACCGTGCTGAATAACTAATGCTCGCTGGTAGTCATGCCGGAAATTTTAATGAATACGTGCCATACCAACAGTAAGTCTATCGCCCAACTGAATTGATTCCGTAAACTGGCGCGTTTTCGGCTTTTTGGTTGAGTTGATGCTCCAACATGGCTAAGCAGACTTGAATGAAATTCTAGAATAAGATTTTCAGCATGAGACACGTAACGTGTTCTTAACTACACATATTCATAGAATTTCTAAGAGAGAAAAAATGGCTATTTTGTTGATTGTTATTTTCCAACGGAAATGGCATAGGCGTATTGCAATCATGCTTTAACGCTGCGACATATTGGTTGCCTTGCTGATAGCAGACCATAGGCATGAACCGGATACCGACCAGTCATGCTCGATAGGTTTTCCAGTTGTGAAGCTAATGCAAATGTAAGGGAAACAAAAAAGTGATGCCACGAAAATAGAGGTGATATTTGCGTCCTTTACAGAAAAGCTTGCAAAATTCTACATTTTCCGCGAAATTTGTCGATTTTACTGAAAATATTAGGCTTCATTTATAACAAGGAAAACTTTTATCGCTTTAGACTTTTCAGTGCAGAAAAGTCTGATGCGAAAAGTCAATCACACTCGAGCACCGTTGAAAGACCTATAGGATGTTTTGAATGAGTTTGGCCACTTTTCGAAGATCGTTTTAAAAATTTTTATCATACTTTGATTCATAAAACTAGACAAGGAAATATAGAAAGGACGGAGAATTTATTTTAAAACAAACCGTTCAATCCAAATATGTTTGTTATAAAAAATCTCATTTGAGTAAAGTGACGTGGCCCAAAAAATGGTCTGGCTTGCTCGTCATGGATTGTGAAAATCACTTTTCCAGCGTCAATTGCCTGATTTACGGCCCACAAATAAATTTCATATTAAGGATGGTTAAGAGAAAACACCAAGACGGTCATTTTGACTGAGTTATACTATCGACTACTAGATGAGCAGATAACGCATGCCAAGCACGAACAGCTGAGGCCAACTGGAACACAAACACCTAAATTGTAGGCCTTACCGAAAATGCCCAAAAGTGGCATTCCGTTGAGACCAATTGATTCAATGACAAATGTGCTAACGTATTAATTGACGAAATGCCTGGCTTATCTATTGAATCACTCATCCACGCAAAGTTTGAAAATCTCCTTTGATATTTTTGAAAAGGTGGACAAAGTGAATGTTAAAGTCATTGGGTGTGATGGCTTGACGTGGGATCATAACTTATTAAAGCTCACTTAAAGAAAACTGTGGAGTTTTTCAATGCCGCGTTTTGCGTACGCGGGTTTTAGCTTTGCACCGACAGTTTCCGATTGATCACAATTTCCATTTTCGTTTTGTCTTCGATCGGGCTGAGTTTGTATTCGTCCCAATGAAAATGCGGTTCTATCACATCTTTGTTTACTGGCAACGTTTCGGAACGATCGAAGACAAAACGAAAATGGAAATTGTGATCAATCGGATCTTTTTGAAACTGGCGGTGCTAAGCTAAAACCCGCATACGCAAAACGCGGCATTGGCACTCCGCAATCAAATTTCAAAAAATGCGGAGTTTTTGTCATTCTTTAAGGATAATTTCCCAGAGTTTAGACTGAGTGGAACACAGGTAGGCAGATTATTGTAATTATTTTGTTCAAATATTCAATTCGTTTTCATTGGTGAACTGTCCAGATAGAAAGTTGGCCTAGTAGTGGGTTTGGTTTAGGCCAATATCATGGCCGATATGTTCGACGAAATAACATCGATTTATTATGTAAAATACACCTATGAAGCCGTACAGTTCATTATGTATTTTCTGGGCCGTGTTTATGCCGAGGAACGGATTAATAAATCCAATGAATGGCCACCGAATATTAGATTTACAATTGAAAACAAAGAGGATAATATTCTAGCATTACATGATGTTTCGCTCAAACACAGAACCGATAGTTAATTTTGTATAACAGTTTTCATTGAGTAATATGAACAGTGCTATTTATACATTTCATCAGTTCCGGCTAGTTGAATTGTAGTAAAGGATTGGTTAAGACTTTGTATAATTGGACGTTTCGAATATTTTTGGCCAGACTGGTTGCAGACTGACCTGGATAATTTCCATTATACCGTTACCATTAAAGTTTACCTACCACACTTTATAGTTGATTATAAAATAAATTTATAAAAAAATCAGTTGTGACTGTTTCTACTGTTGATAAGACACCTGTGTACATTCACAACATTAACGTGAAGAGGCGATGAAGCGCATAACAGATAGACAGCAATCCGCTTTGAAGTTTACATATTTCGCAGCCGAACTAGCTTTGAGAACATGCGCAACGACACATCAATTATAGAATATAATAGAATAGAATAGAATATCTTTATTTGGATTCAAACCACACATGTTCTATCAATTAATAATATTGGAAAATGTACAATATAGAAAAAAAGATATCGCATCACATAAATATGTGCAATTAGTCTCATGTACATAAGTAAATCTCACTAGTTGTACTGTATATATAACAAGGTAAAATTCGAGTGTAACATTGTGCAAAAAAATGAGAACCATGACTAGCAATTGATTGTATGTATTGTTGACTAGCATGATGATAAAATGTATAACCTTTCGATTTGAATAATGCTAAAACTTGGAGATAAAAATCTCAAAAAATTATGTTTCTGCTAACAATTATCCATGTCTTTTATTCAGCCATGAGAATGTATTATCATAATCAAAAGAAAAAATATCAGCAGGATTGTAGACTTTTTCTAGTCCAGTAGATAAAAATTTAAAAGACATCTTGGATGGAGGCGTTTCTCTAAGCCCCTTTGGTAATTGATTATAAATTTTGTAGATTTTTGAAAAAGAGAATAACTTGCTCGCAACATTCCCCACCAAAGGAGGAGATATTGCCAAGTGACCAGATCTAGTTCCAACTTCATGACTCTTTCTTATTGGCTTCATATAGGCACCAGTCCACTGGTTCAAATGGAAAACTTTTATGCAATAGCACATCCTCCGAAACCATAAAGGTTGCAGTGATACTAACTGCAACCTCGTGGCGTATATAGTGCAGGAGATAGGACTAATTTGTTTCACGACTTTTCTTTGTACAGCTTCTATCTTATTGGACAAGCCCTTTTTTAATGGATTCCAAGTAGCGGCAGCATATTCTAGTATCGGTCTAATCCATATTAAATACATTTTAAGTTTTATGTCATTCGATAAGATATTTCGATTTATTAGTGCCCATCTTTTCTTGGCACTGCCTACTATCCGTTCAATGTGTCTCTCAGCAGAAGCTGTACATTGAATCGTTATGCCTAAATCCTTTATTTCTTGCATAAGTTTAATTTCAAAAACATCATTGATCACTGCATCATGAAAATAAATATAATTAAAGTCTGTTCGGCTACCTATTTTTACAGCTCTCGTCTTCTTACTGTTTATTCTCAGCCCTAGTGTTATCAAATACCTACTTAAATCATACAAATCTAGTGTCACATTATTTTTAGAGAATTCGACATTTTTCGGATCAATTGGAAAGATTATTTTTAAATCATCAGCGAATTTGCAAACTCGACCGTTAAGGATCTTAGTTTCCAAATGAGCAAATACGATTTTAAATAAAATTGGTCCTAAACTCGATCCCTGTGGAACTCCACTTGTTACTCTTTTCGATTCTGATATCAAGTCATTTACTTGAATACTCATTCTTCGATTATATAAATAGAATTTAAGTAACCTAAAAATATTCGGGTCAATATTCAATAAATTAATCGCATTCAGAATAGCATCAAAAGATATAGAGTCAAAAGCTTTTGAGATATCTATAAATACAATTAATGCATCTAACTTATTCTCGTCTAATGTAATTACATGTTTCCACATGGCAAGCATATTAGTAGTTGTCGATCTATCTTTCGTAAAACCATGTTGGTATATATCTATATATAATTATCCAATGTAATCGACAAAATTTCACTGCAATCATATTCTAACTTTATCCGTAATGAGAAATGTCCTTGTGAACATTCATATAGAGGCAGATGCTGAAGAAGATTGATTTTTCGATGGCCGGAGCACATTACAAACTGGTTGTTGCAAATATGCAAGAATGTCATCGAAGCACTTTTCAATTTAAATTAATGATAGGTGTATTTTTTTAAATTTGATTGCGGAGTGCCAGCTTCATATTTTCCAATGCCGCGTTTTGCGTACGCGCGTAGTAGCTTTGCAAGGACAGTAAACAAAGATGTGATAGAACCGCATTTCCATTGGGACGAATACAAACCCAGTCCGATCGAAGAAAAAACGAAATTGGAAACTGTGAGCAATCGGATCTTTGTGAACCTGTCCGTGCAAAGCTACTACTCGCGTACGCAAAACGCGGCATTGGAAAATAATGATAGGTGTGTTAGTACTCTTCCCTATTTGGGAGCGATTCAATTTAATCAACGTTGATCAGGACTGTTAAAAAATATTCCGTCGTACACTGGCATTACAACGTGGCTTTCCACGTCCTTAGCAAAACTGTGCACAGTTAGAGTTAGATGCTGGTTTTTATGAAGTACTAATTTATATACAATTATGTATTAGGTGTTAAGCTTCTAGTAATAAATTAGTTCAAATAGGACCAGAAGAATAAACCAGTAAGCACGAAACAAATGAGATTATACCGTCAATTCATGCCGAATCTTGTTAATCCTTCTGGTCCTGTTTTAATCAATTTGTGCACAGTTTTGTTTATTTTTCTCTTTTAATATTTAGGACTGATGCATTGATTTTTTGTGCTTTTTCTGTGGACATTCCCATATTAAATAAAATCAGATTTTTGTTGTATGCATCAGTACATCAGTTGACAAGATAGAGCGAACGCGTTACTGAGTTACTTTCAATGTGTTTTTAATTTAATATCGGATAGCAAGTGTTTTTGTGTATTTGACAAATAACCATCCTACATGCGTTGCAGTGAAATGCGATAAAATTTCTCATTGAACCAAAAGTCTACTAAATTAATATATTTGTTAGTATAACCTAATTATTTTATAGTGTAGAAGATGCAATTAAGAGATCGCAACCTTGATTAAAAGTAATTCTTATCACCGCCCGCGCAACCAATGTTCGTTTAATTACTAAATTAATAATCTGGTCAGTGGTTAGAAATAGATCGGCAGCTTGTAGCAAGTGCCTGACTAGAATGATTTCCGATAAACTTTTACATATTCATACTTCTGAAATGGCCTCAGCAATAACATTTGAGTTGATGGAAGTACAATCCCCCAACAGAAATTGACGGTTTGCTGATCAGGATGATATACGGTCTTTAATTTCGTTTAAGAAAATTAGCGTAGATAAGCTTAGATTGGATTGTCAATGCTTTAACTGATGCAACAGTTGTAAACAATTATGCCATGCTAGTTTATTGATTTCATTATTCTCTTGTGAATGTTTTATTGTTCATAAGCACTTTCCAGAACGTGAAGTAAAATTTAAATATATACAGTCCGATAAGGCTTCTGATTGCTTTCAAGGTTCTACTAAAAGGCATATCATCTATGGCCTGTGGAACCCTATGTCATATCATCATTTTACGTTATGGGTGGGTTAAAAGAATTATTTCAAGTTTCTGCACTTTAAATACTCATTAAACCTTGCTTTGTCTTAGAAATAAACTTAAGAAATACTGCTTTTTGCGTAGAACCAGGCATAGATATTCCAATGTTTCGTCATCTTTCTGAAAGTAAAACTGATTTTTACAACCGTGCTTGTTGAATCAAATTTATTTATTGGTGTTGCCACTGAACTTGGACTGCTCAACCATACATTTCCCGTGAAGGATTTATAAAGATTAGTTAGCAGAATAACTATTTAAGATCTATATTTTGGTACGATGAGTCATATATTTCTTTGAGCTGAAAATGTCTTATTTTGGTCGATGTATATCGTTGTGAGAATTCGATCTACTTTGATACGCTTCCCATACAGTTATGACTTGCTTACAATTTAAAAAATAAACGAGAACTGATGATAAATTTATATATATATATATATATATATATATATATATATATATATATATATATATATAGTTTAAAGCAGGAATTTGACTTTTTCTATGTTGTCAGTATAAAATAAATTTTACACAAATTAGAAGAGGAAATTCGTCAAGTAGACCAGTTTCGACATTACTGGTAACTGGTCAAGTACTTGTCAGAATTTTCCTCACAATGGGTTCGAACCTAGACAGATTCTCTTCCGAGTCGCGAACTAATGCAATTAAGACACCCCTACAGCACACTACACATGCCAACTTACGTCCTGGTTAGCCTTCCATTCAGGAAGACACCATCTTGTGTCACTTAAGATTAGAAGTTCAAACTAGCCACTAATTATCCGTCATAATATAACAGACACATTGCAAACTGGGAAACTTATAATGAATTGCCGTTTAGCCGTTTCTATATATGTGGGGAGTATGAATTAGACATTCAAAAAATTATCAAGTAGACCGGTTTCACTCCTTATTGAGATTTCAAGTAATTTCCCGAATTTTTGCAAGATTCCTGAGCAAATCTGCGCCATTTCGTGCCCCAGTCACTATAAGATCTAGTAGGTGCTCCTTAAGTTCCGTGTAAGTACGAAACCGGTTTACTTGATGAACTTTCCTTCTACCTTATGGAATATTTAATTAATGACGACAAAATATTTATAGCACGCAGTATTCTTTTATTCATTGTCAATTGAATAATTCATGTCAATTATGGGTTGGAATCACCCAGAATTCAATTATGTGTGAACTAGTAATTTTCATTTATTGATTTACGAATTTTTTTCGGGCAAATAACACTAAGATGCGCGTACTTGACAGCGGTTTTTTCTTTAGGAGACTTGTGCCAAAATTTGGTTGGTGGTTAATTAATGTCTCAAAACCAGATTCAAGTAAATAACTTCATAGATTTTCATTAAACAATTATCAAAATATGCATTAATGCATCGCGCTAACAAATTTTCATTTTTAATACCGCCGTTTAGAAAGTGCAATTGATTTCTTAGACAATTTTATTAGAATTTCAATCCAATATCAACATGTGTCCACATATATTAAAATATCATTAAACTTTTCATGCACACACACAAGGCTTTTAATTTTCGAAATTTAAGGGCAACCGAAATATAATTTTGTTAATAAATTTTTAATTTCTCTGTTTATGTCGTGAGAGCGTATAACTGTCTTCTGTTAAAAAAATACTTAATTATGAAGTCTTTTCGAGCATTCCTATTATCGTTGAACAGCTGCGCATCTGAGGATTTGCAAATTAGAAACGCTTTGGGGATTGCTTCATAATGATGACGTCATAAAAAGCTAAATATTCAAACTATTTAATAAACGCAAATGATTCGGTAACGCCTGTATTCAATTAAAAATTAATGTATGTGGTTAGTTTCAACTTTTCTAGCCTTAAGAGCAGAACATTGTCCAGTTTGAAATACTTAATTTTGGTAAATCATTGTCAGTACTAATTGCAAAGTGATTCAGCAGACTAATCTACTTTCAGAAGAAAGAGGCTATTATTGTCGTAATAGAAATTTTTATTGTATGCTATAAATTATTTATTACAAATTTTATTTGCGCAATGCTATTTCTACTACAATTACTACTACTGCTTCTACTACTACTACTACTACTAATAATAATAATAATAATAAAATTACAAATATTATTACAAATACCACATCCACCGTCATTGCCTACACTAATACTACTTTTAATATAACCACTTATACTAAAACTACTAATACTAATACTAATACTAGTATATATACTATTGCTACTAATACCACAGCCAGTATTACTGATAGTACTTCGACCACGTCAACTAGTACCGCCACTAATAATAATACTAATACTATTACTACTACCGCCACTACTACTACCACCACTATTGCTACTACTATTACCACTACCACAACTACTATTACTACTACTACTAATACCATCACTACCACTAATACTACTTCTACTACTAATACTACTTCTACTACTAAAAACTATAATACTACTACTACAATTCCTTTTACTACTACTACTACTACTACTACTAATTCAACTACAACTACTACTACTACTATTACTGCTACTGAAACAACTACTACTACTACTACTACTACTACTGTAACTACTATTTTTACTTCTACTACTTCTAATACTAAGTCTTCTTCTTTCACTAATACTACTAATACTACTTTTACTACTATTACTACTTCTACTACTAATACTACTTCTACTACTAATACTTCTACTACGACTACTACTAATATTATTATTAATAATAATAGAAATAATAAAATGATGTGTTGTATTTCTTGTGTTAATTTATTAACTTTTAACTGACTAGAATGAAAAAAGTAGTATTACATAATAGTTAATATAGGAAAAAGCCCGATGAAATATTTTAAATAAGAATACCAAATATGAATACGTTAATGTTGGGATGAAGCACTATGCGGTGTACATATGAGAAATTAGAAATGAAACAGGCGGCTTTTAACACTACTGGTCTTGCATACATTTAACTTGACTAGGAATGTAGTTAACGAAATATGTCAGTTTTAAATTTTATGAGCAATTTCAATCATTTAGGTTTGGAGTCTTTGCGAACTTTAGATAAACGAGAAATGCAAATTTGACTAAGTCGTAGAACATATCTAAATTCAAACTTTCTTGGAAATCAATCTTGCTTGAGCTGTTAAGACTTCATTATCGTGAAATGTTTCTTTTTGTCAAGCAATCATTTAATAAATCAAAGTTTAAATCTTGATACAAACACGAATCCCATTATCTATATGTATTTGTCAGTATAAGCTCAGCATTGCATAATATCGAAAAGACAATTTATGACAATAGGCAATACTTAGTTTATACTGACATATTTATATCCAGCTGGCAACCTTCACTTAAATAGTTGTTATCACCTTCCACGCACCCATGTTTGTTAAGTTATATGAACAACTGACATTTATAAAAGCGATTATTTCAGAAGAATTAAGTTTTGCTCTCGTTGACGGAGCATTAATAATAGTTCTTCATAGCATTCGAAAGACAGAAATACATCAGAAATAGGAAAATTAACTTGTTTAATTTGAATGCACATTTGCGCCAAAATGTGTGTGCATTGCAGACTTGAGAAATTTCCCAGATGGATATCCATGATAGATACAAATTACATTTCATTTATCAAGTTGCGTTAAAAAATGAGTTGCATCATTAACGCGTCTTGACATTGCAAGCGGTCTTGCTCCGATGATGACCTAGGAAGGCCGAAACGCGTTAGTTCGTAAATAAGTTATGATATGCAACTTGTTAAAATTAATTGAAATAATGTTAATCTTAGAGGAATTATTTCATCTATGGCCTTACTTTCGGGCATACTATGACGTCGGTCTTAATATTTTGACTATTTATATTGCTTTCTTAATTAAATTTGCTAATATTAAATTAATTTAACTGGAATATTGCCTAATAGCAGAGTGAGAATAGACTCATTTTTTACCCATCACGTTGCAATATCCTTTAAATTCAGTTTGCAAGCTTGAAGTAAACGTCAATCCCATTGTATTTAACCAGTCGTCGAACAACATAACAAAACTATCGTCAGTCGCAACGCACTGACGCGTTTCGACCTTCCTTGATCATCATCAGAGTACGACGGCACACTGACTAGCGAGGATCAAACCGCATTGCATATATATGGAAAGCAAAATTAGATATATGTTTCTCACCTTTAGTAGTCTCGAATACATTGAGCTTGACTGGAAATGCACTATTTCGCTGCAGTCAAGAACATTAACTGTTTGGAGCTTTCGCAAGCTTGCAAACTTGATTTAATGAATTGTTACCACCATCCGCGCAATCACTTATTGTTTAAACGCTGCAATATTATTGGAGGATTTAACAAACTATAAATATCAAATTTGTTTCTAGCGAGAAATCCGGAATATATTAGTAATTAGAAGTGCTCACACATAGAATCGTGAATATAATAGTGAAATAACTCGCGCCACATCAACTACATGTGTGGTAGTCATAGCTAATTACATGACTGTGGCGAGAAATTCGTTATGTTCCATTATATTCATATGCATAAACACACTTAAACCCCCATATATATATATATATATATATATATATATATATATGCACAGTTACCAATCAGTATTTCCACAAACTAATATAATCAGTTTAAGATGGAGTTATTGCTTTTCATTAAAAACAATGAAGATGAACGGAATAGCTCATAGAAATATAATACAGAGAAAAGGAAGAACAAAAAGAAACTAATTTATTGAATATTATTAAATTACTTTTTAAATATTTACAAATAATCCTGATTCACTTGGTGATTGATTTAATTCTTTAAATCAAGTTTGCGAGCTTGAAGTAAACACCAATACCATTGTATTTAGCCAGTCGTCGAACAAAACATCACGAAACTACAGCCAATTCCATTTGTGATGTTGTTCGACGACTGGTTAAATACAAAGAGATTGGTGTTTACTTCAAGCTCGCAAACTTGATTTAAAGAATTGTTACCACCATCACGCAATTAATTAATTTTTAATTTGATTGATTTAATTGTTCGCGAAAGCATCGCTTAACTAACCCACAAGGAAACTAGATTGATGAAGCAAGCGCTTGCTTCATTTGTTTCGTGAAATGCATCTGATGAAGATCTTCGGTAATGAAGATCGAAATATCATAGAAAAAGAAAATTACTGGAACAATGAAAGCTGCGTTAGTCAAAACGCAGATCAGGTAATAAACTAATGTACCGATTAGCTTTGAGGATGTACGAGTCGCGCATGGACCGTTGCTTTTCCGTTCTTGCTCTGGAGACGACCATTACTTTTGAAATATTTAATTGCATCCGATTTAATAATGATTTTTAATATTTGATATGTTCAACGCAAGTGGCAGCTCGTTGAAACCAATGTACGCTTAATTAAAAAAAGTCTAAAAATTGTTTTCGGAAATTACGCTTTAAGAAATTTTACTGTAAGTGATATTGCTACTAATCGACAATAAGTAACGAAGCTTATTGAAAAGAAACAACATGATGATAATTGTATGGGTCTGACTCCTTGTATTTTGACGAACATTAATCTTTCGTAATTAATAAAATCCAGAAGCAAATACAACTCGCTGAAAACGCGAAATACATTTTTCACTCATTTTGGATATTAAACATGTATGCAATATACGAAAAAAGACGATTGCGTATAGATTTGATACCCGAAAGAAAAGAGGATCAGATAAATTTTGCCAGTATGGGTAACAGCGCATTTAGTCACAAACAGATTTATATACTCAAGGAGGATATGCTGCACACAGAACGAGCCAAATTAACAAATCCATTAAAAGCGGGTACTTTGATCGTGTTGACTTATTGGCACAAGGATCTGTTGCCTCGTCTCAAAGTGAAAGATCACGTTGAATGGTTTTATGAGCTTTGTTGTAATGAGCTATATAACATGGAATTATTACGAAAGTATTGCGTACCTATTAATAATTCAATTGAAATGGACACTACAGATCATGCCATATTCAGCACAAATAAGCGGCACAATCATATGTTCACGTATGTTTCGTGCTTATTCGTGTCTAGTTAGTAAGAGACAGCAATTAGCTCATGGGATAAACGGCATTATCTGGTATTCCAAAATAGCAATCGGTAATCGTATAATCATAGATGAACATAACATCTGTTTAGATTGTGGCATTGAGAAAAAAGTGCATTAATTAGAAATAAAGGTGTCTTACTGAAATCACAAGCATTGCCCGGAAAAAAATTTGCTAGCTGTTCAATAAGTCCAGTCGCTTTGCCTATTATATAGGGTATTTTTGTGATCTTGTTCACTTTTATAATAAAACACTAAAAAGACTGGCTGCTGATTGAATTACTTTAAGTACAGTCCTACTAATTAAAACGAGCCCAATTTCAAAAGCTTCTCTGAAGTTAGAACATGCAACCCCTAGTCAGAATATTAATTTCCATAAATAAATACAATACATCTTCTACAACTTTCATGTGCTAGTGTTCCATTAACATCAAGTTTGCAAATATGTGATAAAAACAAATCTGGTGTTTTGAATCAGTGGCAAAAATAGAAAATATACCGTCAATTGAACGCACTGACACTGAGGCCATGAAAATAAAGAAATGCGATTTTTATTCCTAGTAGTCTCGCATAACTTGTATTTGATTGGCAATGTCAGCTGTAAAATACCAATCCCGTCACGAATTTTATCTTTAAACAGCGTTCGTTACGCCTCATTATTTAAATTAAGTTTGCGAGTTTGAATTTGGCACCAATTTCATCGTATTTAACCAGTCGTCCAACAACTTAGCAAAACTAAGGCCAGGCGCACGGTATGTGGTTCAACGCCTGGTTATATACAAAGGGATTGGTTTTTACTTCAAGCTCGCGAACCTAATTTAAAGTATTGTTACCACCAACCGCACAATCATAGATTGTTTAATTGTATTCGCCACGCCTATAGGAGTTAGGCAATTTATTGTGGTTGGCAATAACAACGTTTTAAATCGAAATATCAAAGTAGACGCAAATCGTTGCAAATACATGGTTCATCACATGTACTGATTTGATTCGAGGTTCCATTTGTTCATGACCAGAACACGACTAAACACTGACTAATGAGCCTGAAACAAAGTAAATATATAATAATTGCAAAATCAGAAATGGGACTCGCATCCTAATCATTCTAATGAACATTTAACGTTATATATATATATATATATATATATATATATATATATATATATATATATATATATATGGATTCGTTAGTATATTCGTTCAT
>JAQBSW010003663.1:0-79573 GCA_029291075.1 Eudiplozoon nipponicum
CTCATTGAGACATTGCATTTACGATTGTATTGGTATGGCATGTCCAAAGAAATTCGTAGCTATTGTCAACAGTGCACTACATGCCAACGTTGTAAACCACAAAAACGAGAAAATCACTCAGCTTGGTTAAAATGCCACTGCACGGAACGAGTTTCTGCATATCGACCTGGTAGGTCCACTGGCGGTAGCTCGCGGCAGGGTGTCCTATGTGTTTTCCATGGTCGATAATTTTACCAGATGGGTCGAGTTTGTACCACTAAAGAAGATCACAACAGAAAAGATTATAACGTGTTTAGAAGAGCGATGGCTCAGTCGATTCGGTGCACCACAAGTTATTGTTACCGATCAAGGCGCACAGCTTGAGTCGAAAGAATTTAATCAGTGGTGCAAAAACATTGACATAAAGCATTTACGCACAGCCACTTATCATCCGCAAACCAATGCGACTGCTGAGCGCGCACATAGGACGATGAAATAGGTACTACGATGTTGGTGCCACGAAAGTCCGGGAACGTGGAGAGAAATTACATTTGGTCGAGCGGGCCATGCGCTTTACGGTCTCAACAGCTACAGGATTCGCTTCAACGACCATGGTCTATGGAGGACACATAAGACTGCCAGGTGAACCTGTAATCCAAGGATCCTATGAGCGCTGCATCATAGCGGATATTCAGGAGCGACTAAAACAGTTAACTGAATATGTTGGCGCCACACAGCGACAAGGCTATGCAAGGCAACCGACACGCACTCGCCTAAAGGTCGGCGACTGTCATGGTCGTGAAGGTCGAGCCCATGGCACTGCAGGCTGTCAATGATGGGCCGTATCGCGTGGAGAGGGTGGACTCACAGCACAATACTACTTTTTTTTAGCATGTCCGATGGACCACGAGCTGTTGCACTGGATCGTCTAAGCAGAGTGCCAAAACCGATTCCTGAGGGGGGGAGATGTGGCAATAGCCACCTTTAAGACAAATAATGAACAGAGTCTTATCTAGGGCAGACATTATTTCAACAGAATTCCTCGCAGAAGCTCGCGTATAAGAATGAAGCAGTCAGCCCAATGATAAAATCAGACTTCGAGCCGAAGTGAACATAAATTATTTAATATTTGTAAATTTGTTTTATTAAATCGATGCTCGTTATGCGAGCAAAATTCTATATATATTTGAGTAAAAATAAAGCATGAGTAGTACATTTAAAATGGCTTCTGATGGGTTGGATCCAGGGACTGACTTCTCAAATGAATAATTTAACTGCAGAATTAGGCATAATTAAGTCTCGTCTGGACGCAACGCTGATAATAAACACAGACGACATGCATGTACGTGGACCATCCAATATAGGTGGACACAACACGCTTAGTGGAACTTATCTTCGTCCAAAGTAAATTCGAATTTTCGTCCCCCCTGACGAATTTACTTTGACTTTAGAATATCTTAATTTTTGATGGAAGATCGGCTGTTTAAGTTTGCGTAAAATTATTTGAGGTTAATTCTTATAATATTATTCCGGAAGTTTTGAGTTAAAATTTACAACGAGAAAGTGCATGCCCCAAGCCGACATAAGTGTTACAAACCGAACGACTATCATGAATGAAACCACATCATCTATAACTGATTACTACACCAACATTTAAGCCCACAGTTTTCTGGGGGCCTGCTAGACGCTATGTGGCGCAACTCTGCACTACGTCTGATGTTTGTCTTATCTATGTTACACGCCGATATCCATCATTCGTTTAACGCTATCATTGAGCATTGAGTTTAAAGTTCATCTTCCACCTAAATGAAATTCTGCGTTACCTAAGTGTCCATGCCACCTATAACCAAGGCTATTTCTGAACTTCTTGTTCTACCTAGTGAAGAGCTTAGTTCGGAGTAAAAAGCGTTCTTATTGTCGTATGTGCTGCAATCCGTAGGAGAATATGCAGGCATAACTAAAATTGAACATTGATTAAGGTTTGTCGCATTGGTTTTAGTAGATGTATTCTAGCGTGCCGCAAAAATTCGGCTGTTTTCGTGAATCCATCAAGTTAAACAAGCTTAAGCTTGTAAGGTAAGAACAAAATCGATGCTCCGTTGCCATGCTTGAGAAAACCCCGTGGAACTAGAGGTTAGAAATTATCAATGCGTAGATAAGTATTGTGCACTCTGTTCTGTATTTCTCGTAAGATCTTGCGTTCTGATATTGAGATGCACAATTTATCCAACGGTATCTTCGGGAGTTTTTTGTTGTTCAGCTTGTTTCACTGGTCGAACACTACATGTTCTGATGTTAAAAAACCTAACCTGGGCTTTATGAATTGTAGTTCACTTAACCTACTACTGTTATTTGGCAATTCGACATTGGACTTCGTCTAAAGGAGAATTATTACTAGATTGAGAAGGCAAAGAGGCAGAAATGGAGATAAATGTGTCTACGATAATCTGATCTCGCTTAGGTTAGGCGACCTTTTTTATCCTCCGTGATGGTCGATACATCATAGATTTATTATAATTCGTTTTGTTCATGGCTATGTGTGGATTTTAAGATAACACTTGGTCGCCAATTTCTGTCTCATAGATCGTCTGCCAACCAAGGTTGACGAGCACTATCTGCCCAAGCTCAAGTGACCAAAGTTTCATTCAGCAGCCCAAATTTGCTTTTCTTCAAAATTGTTCTAAATTGCGCATTGCGATTATCACATTTTGAGTATAACCGGTTTTATTTTGTAGGTGGTTGATTTGCACTATCAGTTCCGCAAAGATCCGGACGATCCCCATTTCAAAATACGCATTGAGTTCGTCTTCGTGGTGACTCGGTGCTGAATTGTTTTCTCACACCGTATGCTTCCACTTTATTCGTACTAAACACTGGAAATGAAGTACGATCTAATTTTGGTTGGCTCAATGTTTTGGCACCTAATTTCTAGTACTTTCCTCAGGCTTCTAATAACACAGTACAATACTGACACCAACAGATTTAACAAAATTTGGTATGTTGCTTAAATCTGTTGATGCCAGCATTGTACTGTATGCTATTAGAAGCCGGGAGATGGTATTGGAAATGAGATACAGAATGGTTGTAATTCAACCAAGATTAGATCGTCCTTCATTTCGAGTAAATAGTACAAATGATGTAGAAGCCTTCGGAGTAAGGTCACGAATCTGCACCCAAACACCAAGAAGACGAACTCAGTGCGTACTTGGAAATGGTACTCAATCGAATCTTTACGCAACTGATTGTTCAAATCTACCACTCACGATACTTACTTTACTTTACTGCGGCTGACTCCTTTTGGAGGATAAGCCGGCTCCATTGATATTCATGGAGTTTCTTGGGAATTTGGTACAAGTGGTGTCCCCTCACCACTCACGATAGGAAGCTGTGGATGCGCTAAATTTGCTGTTCTTGTCTGTCATGCTTACTCTCATGTTGTCATTAAGTATTACTCTGTAGTGAAACCGAACTCGAGGCTTCAAATGAAACGGGATGATGGCTTTATCTCATTAGATCCGTCGAGGTTCATGCTACCATTATCAGTTCGACTAGCTAGTAACCGCTGGTTGTCAGGCCGAAAATTTATAAATCTATGAGTTTCCTCCCGACAGGTATGATTCGCACGTGGAGCTCATCCTGGTAGATGAACGGGTCTAATACTGCCCATTTGGATTGTTTTTAAATTTTGCTATTTCTGCCATGTGAAAATCTGTGTTTGTTTGGATTTCCGGCTGCGTAGTTTATACTTGGTCTTGACAATTGTTTTTGCATTGGAGGTATAACGACATTTCTCTAGTATAGTAAAAACCTTTATAAAATCTAATTTAGTAATTCTTTATAGCCAATATTTTGATACGAACTTGTGCCAGTCTTCTTTGGGGTCACATACTGTCCTCCAGGCAGATGATGAAAACCAGAAAACAAATGTGCTCCACGAATCCAGACGCTCTTGGTAGGTTGATCTCATCATTCCATTTCAGTATTTCATCTCAGGGAATAAAAGCATTAGAAATCACATATTTGTGCAGCGAGTGCATAACTGAAAAGTTTTTGTAATTATGCCAAAATGAAGCATTATTTTGTATTCACTTGAGTATTCACATTTGATGAGGGGATGAGGTCATAATAATGATGGTGAAGATTATGATAATGGTGGTTGTGATTACTATGATGATGATGGGCCTTTTATGATTATGTTGATGAGGAGAGTGAAGATGATAGTGATGATAAAAATGATGAAGTTTATGATAATTATGATTAAGATTTGGGTCGCACGAATCTATATGCAGCAGAGCAGCATTAGAATGCTTACTCGAAATATTGAAATTTTCAATGATTTATAGTCATTTTATTCCCAACGTGAAATGGCGCATTGTTATTATTAATTTCACTGACTTTCTTTGTTAAATAATATTTTTTTATAAACTTTTTCTGTTTCTACTTACAGCTGGTCAGAAATGGCTCTGGTTTGATTTAACGTGAATACCAGTACCAGTGATTATTTACGCTGTTTGTATACTCGTGCTGTAAGTTTACTAATCAGTGTGAACCTAGGCTGCTAATGCTTCGGCTATGGATATTTAATAAAACTATTAAGAATAACAACCTTATTTATTCTACTTATTAAAGATTTTACTATCGTTTGGTAAATTCTTTCTACTTGACAATATTGCACCATTTCATATTTGTCGTGATGTGAATTATTATCAACTGCATTTTATTCTTCAGATCTGAAATTCTTTGAAACATTTTCAACTGAACTGTTGACAATTTTTTAAAATCCATTCTGAACATTTTTTGAATTGAATTTTGTGCTGTGTTTCAACAACAGAACTACCGTTAGTCTAGTTAAATACACTGAAATTGGTGCCCAGTTTAAACCAGAAAACATTTTTTTAACGAATTTTTACAACCACCCGCGCAATGAATGTTTGTTTAATTGTAAATTTTATATATAGAATTTCGTAGCGGGGGAAACATATCAATGGAAACTGCACTCAAGATTATTCGCATTGATTTTCTAATGTCGTTCATGCTATTGATCTCACACGTAGTGTTATTATTCAGACTAAACGATTCCATTGATTCCATTTTTTGCTTCACTTTTCATGCTGACTACTATGTATTTTTTACGGCCTAATGATTCAAAGTTAATTGAAAATGTATTAGTCAAATGTTATTTGGTCCTTAAATGTTAGAAAGGGACGAACGATTTAACGTTTATATATTCATACGAGATTTTGTAAATTTCATAGTGTCTATCTCAAAGGAAAATGCAAATTAGTTTGATAAATCCAAAGAAGACATTTCATTCAAATTTTGTTCTCAAGTATCAAAAATTGAAAAGATTAATTTAAAAAAAATCTAAATCAACAGAAAATGTTAAGGCTAAATGCAAAATATGTGAGAGTGTCTAATACTATGCAATCACCTTTTCACTAACCAACTTCAGCTTCTTAATTAATTATGGTTATAGTTTTATATATGTGCGCATGCGCGCGTGTATGTCCGCGAGAGAAATATTATTCGAAATATTGACCGGTCTGCGAATAACTGATATTGAAGATTTAGTAAAACTCCTGTCAATCATTAAAACTTGCACGTATATGTATGCATATGTATATTTATTTTAGCTATAATTTCGACCATTCAAAGCCATTTAGTCCAGTAACGAGAGCAGCTATTTTTAGTTTTAACTCAATTTAATTTAGGTACCTGAACGAAAAAAAGCAATTTACAACCATTGGGTTAAGATTTGCAAATACAATCGGCTATTTTTTTTATACACACACCCAAATATATATATATATATATATAATTTGTAGCACCCTTCACATGTGCTAATTTTTTTTCTATTGAGAAAATACCTTTTCCAATATTTTCCTTAGGTGTCTATAAATGAACATATGTATATAATTTCGAAAATAAATTCAAAAAGACTATTGAAATGAGAAATTATGAAATAGAGACAAGATCAGCAATCCATAAGCTTCTCACACACACACTCTCTCTCTCTCTGTTTCAGCTTATTATGTCAGTTGTTTGTTGAAGACATATAAATAGCCTCATTTTCAGATGTTTAAGGCAAACATTAAAAAAATTTTCTCGTTTATGACAATTTTGCTTTTTTTCCATGACCAAGATGCTATGAATTTTATAGTGACTCACATCCTAAAACAATATATTGCGTTATTCTATTAAAAATAACAAAGTATTTTGATTCAGTGATGCACTATTGTTTTATTTTCTTACTGATTTTGCTTCAAATAAACGTTATATGAGTGATTTTTAAAAATCCCACTGGTTATGCAGAGGAAGTTTTTTCATGAATCCGTTTGGAGAGACAAAAATAAACGTCCTTACTTATCATAAGCTGTGGTATATTGAGTATATATATACATTTCGCAGAACTGCAACTTCTCAATGAGTTTACCAGAATCTTCTTTTTTGACTTAAATAACTAAAATAAAATGTTCTATTATTTTATATATTATTTTAAAATTTCATTTGTGCTATTTGGTGGTGCATTATGAAAAATTATCATAATTTTAACTATCGTCAGTCTAAAATTTCATAAAATTTTCTATTGGCATTATATATATATATATATAAAGTTCGAAATGAATACGTGGGAAAATAAGTTTTAAAAGAAACATGTTGCGCGACAGGGAATAGATCATTTACCTAACTTTCGGATTGCGTACCGAATTATTTGAATAAATATCTGGGAAAATCATGATGACAGTGGATTCAAGCAAATTGGTACGCAATCCGAAAATCTGTTGAATACGTAGGAAGTCTGTTGTGATTACTGTTTAATTAAACTGTGCTCGCTGATGTCGTTAATTTCTGTAAAGCTCACGCGGAGCGAAATATGCAGAATTAAATTCTACCTTTTACAATAAATATCCATGCTAGTTTCATTTTTGTGCTGCATTAATCTTTTCGCACCACATTTAAATTCCATATTACTTCGGAACGTGTATTTCGCTAATCTACAGAAATATCGATAGTAGCAAGTTAAAGTATCTGTTGCACTTTATAATTTTTTTGTGGATATAAGGATGCAGATAATAAATGGGAAAATAAATAAAACTAGCTGGCCTAAATATTTTCGAATTATGCCATTCAACCTAAAAATAAACCATAAAGGACTTATTTATACGAGGACGGCATTAAGCAGCCAAATTTGTGCTTCGTAATCAATAGAACGGCGGTTACAATTTGAATCCAAACTATAATCAACGTTTCATTCTTGGCTCAGGATGACATTTATCAAGGCTATGTAGACTGAGAACCATTTGTCCAAGTGTGGTGCGCGGCAAGAATAGCACAGTGGATGATCCCTAGGATCACAAGCAAATTTACTCCGATTCGAACCTCGGTGACAGAAAATTCTGGGAATTACTTGACGAGATCTCAAAGAACGAAACCGCTATACTTGGCGAATTGCCTTTGCTACCTAATGCAATATTTAGTTTATACAGATTATATATATATATATATATATCGCTGTGTGTATTAATTTAAAATACTGAAAAATGATTGTTGGTAATAACGAATATATTTTCGCCGTTATGCTTTTAATACGAATTTTTGTGCCAGTACTGTCAGATTATTGATTCTTCCATATTTATATTCTCTTTTAAAATGAAGATCTTTTTCTCGTATTTAATAAAAATAATTTTAATTAACAAGTGTCTTTTATGTCTGAATACATTCTTCCTTTCATAATTTTTGATTAAACAAACATTGGGAGTTTTATTTTTTCTTGAGTTCAGTATTGTGTACTAATTAATTTTGTCAAATTACGCTTTTATAATATTTATAATGCATTATCGTCCTTGTACAAGACATCCGTGCTAATATAAATTAACTGTGTTCATGTTTATCTTTGGGTTTAAGCAGTATCCGGTCGGTATTGATGAAAATTTTTATAACTAGGAACAGGAGGGCATGAACGAATAGAAATTATACTGTTGTGAATTCTACATTTTTGACATCGGGATTTTCGTTAGTCTGTGGACCTGTCGATTGTATTGCTCCTGATTCTAATTTGTTGATTGGGTGCAAATTATTATTTGCATTGTAGCCTATGGTAAAAATGAAAAATTTGGTTTTCCGGAGCAGATGGCCTATTACGTCATACCAAAACCGTTGTCATTAGCCAAATGTTGCTAAGCATATACCGATATCCTTTTTTGTCAGGCAGATTATAATGCTCCTGTTGACTCTGGTATGGATTATCATTATTGGCTGTCCTAATCTGAGCGAGCTCCTGGCAAAAGATTGAATAAAGTGATTACCCAAGCCTCCACCTTCGCAACTGACCGTAGTTCTTGCCAACATATATGTAGAGAGCTCTCACATGCCTTTCGCATTTTAGTGAAAACCCCCGATTTTCGACAATTTCATGCTTGACACTGTTGCAGACAACTTGGCGGATTATTGATACCCATTTTCTATGTATGTTGATCTAGTGTTAAATTAAGTAACTAATTATGATTTTTTGTTCTTAGAATTTCTCAAAATTAGCTTTATTACATGTGTATGCAATTTTCGGTGCATCGGGTGATCGATAAATACGACTTCAGTGGTGTAAAATTGACGACTAACCTAGATGCTGATTAAGAGCTACAACTTTAACGCACAAATAAAATATGTTGTGTTAGAGGATAAAGGTCTTTGCGTGACTTAACTTCCAAGCAAATTATTCGCATAATGTGGTAAATTTTATTGTTAAACTCTGTGAAAGTTTGGCATTGAAAAAAACCCTAGATTTTCGACAATTTGATGCTTGACACTGTTGAAGACAACTTGGCGGATTATTGATACCCATTTTCTATGTATGCTGTTCTAGTGTTAAATCCGTCGTAAAGTCCATCCCCTCCTCAACGTGGTACGACGGTGTCAACCATGTCTCGATGGCCGATCGTACATGGGCTAACGGGGCTATGGCGGTGGTGTCACCAGAGCGTGGTGGATTTCCGACCGCCAATCGGATCTCACATAAAATACCACATGAGCCCGACGACGGCACCATGACTCGGCGTGTGTTCCCCGCCACAAAAGGGTTCAACAGCCACAGGATTACATGGACTCCTGGACAGTACCCCGTACTTCGAATGGCGAAGGAGCTCTCAACAGCCACCGGCAACCATGCAACTTACTGCTGCCTTGCAGACTGCGCTTGGATGTGCAAAGGCTAGAGGTGCGTCCTCGATCAAAAAGCCGAGTGTTGAGGGGACACCACTTGTACCAAATTCCCAAGAAACTCCATGAATGGAGCCGGCTTATCCTCCAAAAGGAGTCAGCCGCAGTAAATTAATTTAAAAAAATTACTAGTGTTAAATTAAGTACTTTATTACGATTTTCTGTTCTTGGAATTTCTCAAAATTAGCTTGATTAAATGTAGATGTAATTTTTGGTGCGTCGGGCAAATGGTTTAAAATTTACGACTGACCTAGATGCTGATTAAGAAGAAAAAACGTCCTCGCACAAATAAAAGTTTGAGCTTGAACATAAAGTTATTTGCGTGACTTATCTTCAAAATAATTTATTCGCTTGTGGAAAATGTTATTCTTACCTAAATGACAGTTTGAAACCGCAATAAGTTATACAAGAAATGTGGAAATGACATGTGGATTAGTTCCATGCTTATGGTTTTCTTCACGGGTAAATTAAGAATACGAGGATGAATGTCGAAGAACATAAAATAAAGCACATTGGATGAGTTAGGGAATGGCATGGCATAATTGGAATTGAAAATCTATTTCGTTTCTTAAATACAACATACAAACCTTTTCAAATAATAATTCATTACAGATGGCAATAATCTACCCATTTAAAGAGCAGAAGTTGGATAATTAAAAATATCACGATTGTATGTAATCTTAAGTAATGATTGGAATCTTATTTAACTGCATAATTTAGTGAGCCCAATTAAGGTAATGCGATTAGAACATATGAATTTATGCAAACATGGTCATATAAATTGTGGTAATGCATGTTTTTCAGTGGAGAAGTGACGTAAAATTAATTTTTAATGGTTTTTGATAAGATAGTTTTTGTGTAACATGGAATTGATTAATTACCTTTCATATCCACTGCCTTTATTTCGGTATCCTCTTTCGAATGTTCTTTTCAGTAGGATTCTCATCTCATCAAAAATCGGACAATAATTAAATCAAGTGGTAAATATTTGAAATTTTATTACGGAATTCTAGCTTCACATTTTCCAATGCCCGCGGGTTCTAGTAAACAAAGATGGGATAGAACCGCATTTCTATTGAGACGAATGCAAACCCAGCCCGATTGAAGACAAAAACGAAATGGAAATTGTGATCAATCGGATCTTTGTGAAACTGTTGGAGCAGAGCTAGAACCCGCGTACGCAAAACGCGGTATTGGAAAATTTAATATAATTGGAACGGTTAAAATTTGTACTAACTGGTAGATATTTTAATTCTAACTATCTTTTCACTAGATAAGTGTGTGCGCATGCGTCTGCAAATGTATGCACATCCAAGTGAAATTACGTTATCTAATAACATCAACTGACAGTTCACGGGAAAGGCTTAAGCTGTGGCTGTGTTTGTTTGTTTTCGACCATGAAGAAATCAGCTGCATATAATTGACCATACCTGTGCGTTCACGTAAGTGAAACGTCAGATTTAGTTTCCAAAACTGATTTTATTAAATGACATACTGGCAAGATAATGCGCATACAACGGTTACAAAATCCTTTCACGGCAAATAATCAAGAATTAATAAAATAATACGTTCCATTAGGATAGTAGTTGACTTAATAGTTATTAATAAGTGGTACACTGCATAAATAACCGATATAAGTAATAAAGGCTAAAATGTAAACAATCAATGATTACTAGGATGGTGGTAACATTTCCTTAAATCAAGTTTGCGATCTACAAGTAAACACCAATCCCATTGTATTTCACTATTCGTCGAAAAACATGGCTAAACGACCGACTGGTTAAATTCAGTGGGAATGGTGTTAGCTTCAAGCTCGCAAACTTCATTAAAATAATTGTTACTACCGCACGCGCAATCATTGTTTTATCGTATTAACTATACATAGTTTGCAAATGCATAGAAATTGTGCAGCCGACATTTTCAGTCAAGTAAAATGTATGTGGGAAAACAAGCGGTGAGAGCCGCATATCCTACTCTGCTTTCCATATATATTCATTGCGATTTAATCCTTGCTTGTCAGTTTTCCGTCGTACTCTGATGATGATCATGGAAGGTCGAAACGCGTCAGTGCGTACGACTGGCGGTAGTTTAGCTATGTTGTTCGACCAGGGAAATACAGTGGGATTGGTGCTTACTTCAAGCTCGCAAACTGGAGTTAAAGAAAGGCTGAATTTATAAGAACATTATAAAATTAGTTTAGACATTGTTAGTTATTTATCCTCAGCTATCTGTAAGTGAATGGCATTCCAACGGTCTTACTGTTTTACTTGAGCGAGCTTCCGAATATGATTCGTGCAACCCTAGCTTCTAACCAATATTTAATACTATGATCCAAATCAAGCAGGGATATGTCTAGGACTCTTTAATTCATTGTCATCTCTCGATTTAGTTTCGATTATTCTCTAATTAATCCTATCGATCTTTTACGAAAACTCTTTGATATGCCTACAACCATCCTAGTTAGTTTCATTACATGACTCTACTGTATGATGCACAAGATCTGATCTATTAACATGAACATAGTTGCATGCAGTCCTATGTTCCTTTCATCTTGCCTAAATTAGGCGCATGCTTTCACCAGCTTACATGGAGTTCTATACACTGCGAATTTGCATAACGTTTCAATTACTCCCCATTGATCGAGTTGCTTATTGCCTAGGGTGTTTGGTTCAAAATGGCACGTATATTGCATATCGATTCTACAGTTTCACTTCCATTCTTAGTTTTGAGTCAGGCATTACGATGAATCTCGGAGCCTCCTTTGTTCTATTTTACTTCGCCTACTTCCAATTCTGTTTAAATTTACTTATGAAAATCATTATTGTTGATTTTAGACGGTACCCATTAGCACTATATTTTGTAGTCCACCAAATTCAATTGCCCTATGTTTTATATATGTTAGTCTCAAGCTTCTAATTGTCATTGCTTTTAAGATACCGATTTTCATTTCATAGTGATTATCTAAGAATACTTGATTAAGTATCCTTGCCATAATCATCTCTTTCTAGTTTCATGCTACTTCTAATTAATTTTCCACCCATACACGATAATTAACCACGATTCCGTCTCAATCGCAAATTGAAATTCACTCACCTGATTGGTTAAGTTTGAGAAATTCGGCATGCCATCCTCTACTTGATTCCAAACAACTAATGTCATTCAAGAATCACAGATACTCTTTGTGATTTACGGGTGTCGTTAGTAGGAGGGTTTTCTCCGCGTAATGCGCCACCTTAACTGACTGGCTGACCCATTGGAACACCAACTTTTTTTATAAAATTCATTCCTAAATATAAAATAAGTCGAAGATATACATGTGTTAATCATATCCATAATGACTCATCGTTTATTTACATCCTTCTAATATTACCGGAAAATTAGTCAGGAGACACTGAAAATAATCCAGCTCTTCTGATACTGGTATATTAGTGTACATCTACTCTCCAATCTATCGATTTCGTTTAGATCATATTTATCGAAAATCTCGACCAAATGGTATGAATTCATCAGTGTATGGTCTAAGAAGTACCAATATGTCCTTGTTATTTGACAGCAGCTTTGAAAGTTTATGTGTCGGGAAGTTTTGGACATTAACAACAATTCTCAAAGGGTTACCTACTTCCTGAAACTTTACTAAAGCATACATTGAGCGCATCTGTATTTCTTCGTATGAGTGTTACTATATGTTTGATTCAATTCATCAAATTATTGATCAGTAAGGAGGTCCATGGCAATAACTCACTCTAAACCAAGAATGGAGGTGAAAACAGTGACATCGATATACAATACATGTGCCATTTTAAAGCAGGTAACTGAATCGTTCTGTACATGTGCAGTGTACGGAATACCATGTAGAGAATTAATCTCGTGTTAATAGTGAAAGTATACGCCGAAATAAGGTAAGAAGAAAACATAGAACAGCATACAAATTGCACTTTAGTAGATCAGACCTTGCCGGGCTTGCAACTAACTAGGATGATTATAGACATATCAAAGCGTGTTTGTAAAACATTATTTAGATCAAAGCACTAAATAACAATTGGAAGCGAGAGTTGCGCGAATCAGAATCGGAAACTCGCTTAAGTAAACATAAAGAATTCTTTAAATCAAGTTTGCGGGCTTGAAGTAAACACCAATCCAATTGTATTCAACCAGTCGTCGAACAACATAACAAAACTACCGTCAGCTGCAACTCACTTACGCGTTTCGACCTTCCATGATCATCATCAGAGTACGACGGCAAACTGACTATCGAGGATCAAACCGCATTGAATATATATGGAAATCAAATTTAGATATTCGGCTCTCACCTCTAGCAGTCTCGCATACATTGAACTTGACTGGAAATGTCGGCTGCACAATTTCTATGCAGTCATCACCACACGCGCAATCAATTATTGTTTAAATTGTATTGCCTATATATGTATATGTGGCGAAAGCTGCAAACAGTTAATATTCGTGACTGCATAGAAATTGTGCAGCCGACATTTCCAGTCAAGTTCAATGTTTGCGAAACTGCTAGAGGTGAGAGCCGCCTATCTAAATTTGATTTCCATATATATTCAATGCGGTTTGATCCTCGATAGTCGGTTTGCCGTCGTACTCTGATCATGATCATGGAAGGTCGAAACGCGTCAGTGCGTTGCAGCTGGCGGTAGTTTTGTTATGTTGTTCGACGACTGGTTAAATACAATGGGATTGGTGTTTACCTCAAGCTCGCAAACTTGATTTAAAGAATTGTTACCACCACCCGCGCAATCAATTATTGTTTAAATTGTATTGCCAATATATGTATATGTGGCGAAAGCTGCAAACAGTTAATGTTCGTGACTGCATAGAAATTGTGCAGCCGACATTTCCAGTCAAGTTCAATGTATGCAAGACTGCTAGAGGTGAAAGACGCATATCTAAATTTGATTTCCATATATATTCAATGCGGTTTGATCCTCGATAGTCAGTTTGCCGTCGTACTGTGATGATGATCAAGGAAGGTCGAAACGCGTCAGTGCGTTGCGGCTGGCGGTAGTTTTGTTATGTTGTTTGACGTCTGGTTAAATACAATGGGATTGGTGTTTAACTCAAGCTCGCAAACTTGATTTAAAGAATTTGACATTCATCAAGCAAGTTAATCTTAATGTTAACAGTAGAAAGGCATGATGAATTTAACACGAATTGTTTGGTTTGACTGCTTCTTTTAACGTCATATAGATTTCTGCTTCGCATTAAAGAATGGATTCCTAATCTCTGCGCGGCTTAAATTGTAAACATTGGCCTGTCACAAAAGGCTTTTCTACAGTTGAATATCGGAACTGCCAATAATGATGCCCAGTTTTATATTGCTTAGTTTTAGCGGAATCATGGAATAAGCGAGACTTAAATGAACATTGGTTGCGCAGGCACTGATAAGAATTACTTTTATTCAAGGTTGCGATCTTGATATAAACACCTGACCCATTTGTCAGTATAAACTTAGTTTTGTTTAGTGTGCAAAAAGCAATTCATCCAGTAGACTGGTTTCGTTCTTATTAGGAACTCATCACGTACTCTCCAGAATTTGCCGCTAACAGGGCTCGAACTTGGGAACCTCTGCTTCGGAATATGTTACTCTAACTAATGAGCCACCCCGCAGCTCACTATACACACTTTTCAGCTATATACAAACTAATGTTTCTTGGTTAGCCTTTCCTTTAAGTAGAGCCTATATAGCACCCCATTATCCCTAAAGTTATAACTAACTATCCTTAATCTGTCATTATAGAACAGATACCACGTTACATGGGGAAGTGAAATTGAAATGAACATTTATATATTTAAACGAATATTGGTTGCACGGGCGGTGATAATTAATTTAAATTAATGTTGCGATCTTAATGTAAACACCTGACCCATTATTTACATACATTTATCAGTAGAAACTAAGTATTGCATAGTGTGGAATAGGAAATTCATCCTAGTTGGTTAAAACAAAAGTTTCGTTATAAGAAATAAAATATATTTTTATCTTTTTACGTGAGAATTGTACTATGAATTTTATTAAAGTACGCATATCCGAAGAAAAACTTTAAATAATTGTAGATGATTATCTTACACATTTGTAATACATCAATATTTAAAAAGTATGCGTATGTGAATAAGAACTAGACGAAAATCTAAAACGATCAAGGCTCTGTCTCAGCTGTTTTTATCCTTATCTGATTCTGGTACTGGTGTAATGTTTTCTGGCGTTAGTTTTGCTATGTTGTTCGTTAACTGGTTAAATACAACACAGGATTTAAATAATCGTCATCATTACCTGCACAACCAATGATTGTTTAACTGTAATAAACATACGTCAAATAGAACGCAGCCTTTTCTTGTCCAACAAAAAATTATCAATTGTTTGGTTGGTTTCAGGCCTAGTGCCGAATCCTACCAGTAAATATTAAACGCATGCATAAATAGTCATATTGGCCTTGGTATACGGTGTGAATCGACGTATTATTGGTTATGTCGTGTTCGATTTTCTCAAGTAAAAATATTTAATATAATTTTTCTTCTCTTATATCGTTGATGCATTTATTCCTATTAAACAGCATGGAGTTAACATTCTTACAATTTGGTGTTTTTCTGTGCATTCGTAAGACTTAGCTGGGAGGTCTGGTTCATTCTGCTTTATTGGTATAGGCTGATGTGGAATCCGCCTTACGGATGATCTAGAACCTCGTCTGTGCTGTGTTTTAAAATGCAAACCATTTTAAACCGACATAAAATATACAAGCTCCTTTGCTAAATTATAGCTGAGTCAATTCAAACTAGAACCGCGGTGAAATGCTAAATCGATTGGCGTGTGTCTTAAATTTTCGTAATGATTTAACTCAAACAGCTGGCCATTACTTAATGAAAATCTTGATTTCCTGTATGATATATGTTACAAACGAGATCATTTTGACAGTGCGTCAGTTGGGCACTTCTTCAGTGATCGTACAAAGCGGCTAGCCGTATGTTTAGCCGAGAAATAAATTTAGTTAGATACCGAGCCCACTTATGAGCAGTCATTAGAGAAAGCTGATAACTAAATGAAATTGTTGAACCTTAGCACTCAGTACACTGAAAGCGTCCTACAGGTTGTACTAATATCAGATACCTTTTTACAATTCGACTGTACAGTTTGATGATAATGCTTGCCTGGTTAGAATGATTGATGCCTTTAGCACTGGATAAGTATATGCCACATTGGCTGAATTTATTATTCTATATTGAAGTAGAATAATTATTTTTTGCACATTTTTAATCGAGCACCTGACTTATCACCTGATGCTTGTTTTGCTAAACAAGGTTTTCGCGTCCAAATGTCATGAAATGTGAAGGTGATTGTAGAACTCTTAATGAGTCGATTCATTGGTATGTTAAAATAAAACTATATGAAAGATATGATGATAATTCTGAAATCTTTCTTTAATTTCCCGCTTATACGAATCAATCGGCCATAACAGATAGACACGATTTTATAGATGTCAATGTTTGTTAGCTATTGGGTAAAAATTAGACTAAATCTATGTTTCTACAATTTATTTTATGGGCACGAAGTGTCAGTGAGAAATACTCCAAATCTCAAATTTATTTTTTTCCACTCTAAAGACGTCTAATTCCAATGCCATCAAATCAGTAATAACTAGAACAGTCTTACTAATGACTTTTCCTTAATGCTCATCAAGTAGCTAAATAGAAAGATGCATACTGTACTAAAACTTTTTTCCGAATTATCATTTCCTTTATCAAAATTTATATAAGCAATAATGTGCAGAATCACGTACGGATATTCGCGAGACTACCATTAACTTGATTGTAAGAGTTATAGTTTCGTTATCGAACTATAGAATGAAATGCGTCAAATTGAGAGATTATGGATTATGTATTGCGCACCTATTAACAACTTGGTTAAAATAGGACCAAAATATAGGTCAAATTCAGCACATCAAACACATTTTGTGTATACTAGGGACTCATCAGTTGGAATATTACAACGTCCTAAAACCACTATATTTTGACCACGAAATTTTGGACGGTATATTTCCTTATACGAATGTGTACCCAACCAGTAGTAGAGTCAACTTGGCGGATTGAGCAATTTGACAAAGAAGATTTTGAAGTGGTTCTTTCTCTCATATTTCTACGAATCTCAAAGCTCTACTACAATTCGTCCTTGCCTGTCATATAATGAAAATTAGGAGTTGGTTACATGTGCCTATCGATTGAATGTGATTCTAAGCGGTGTTCACCTGAAATAAAAATAACTTAGCACACACAATTTGTATATGACTCATGCTTCGCGAAGGTTCCGTGGCGTCGTAACTAAAATATCCTCGGGGTGATTGATTCCTAACCACAGCAATCCTGTCCAATAACTGTCACCTAAAAATGACTAGACTGTCCGTTTCTGAAATACGCAAATATATTTTCATAATATTCCCATTGGCAAAGATAAAAATAAATTTTCTCAGCTAAATGAACAATTTCTTTCTTATTTTCTACTCCAATTTCTAAAAATAAGCACACACACACACACACACATATATATATATATATATATATATATATATATATATATAAACATACACATATCTGATAAAATTTCTTTTGTTTTTGCACACAGGAAGGGTACAATGAATTTTATTAAAGCTCGCATTTCAAAAGAAATATATATATATATATATATATATATATATATATATATATATATATATATATATATATATATATATTCTTATAATTAGGAAAACACAAATAACAAAGTGGATAAAGGCCATTTATTTCGTGAATACTAATCATCTCTTATACAATCATACATATTTATACATTTTGGGTTTTCAATTGATTATGCTAGTGGTAACAAATCTGACTCGTTTTTACTGCTGTTTCTTGTTTTGACTAGTTGGTGAGTGTGTATGCGTTTGTGTTTGTGTGTATGCGTGTTTGCATGTAAAGGTCATTCTCGCAGTATTGCGAAGTGATGTCTGATATCTTGTCATTATTGTTTTGATAGCTTGAGAATTAACCATTTGTGCGCATTGTTCACTGTTACATATACAAGTGCTATTTTTCCCAGTATAGTTGATCGTTTCACCTCGTTGCGCAAAGTTTTCACGTGGTAACAACGCCAGTGTTGATTGCAGTGTTAAACGCTCACATTGTTTGGAGACTTCTGTCATCGTATGCGCCTCTGTTATTTCCACTTCAGTTTGTTGCCAATCCGATTGTACGTTTGTTGATTCTAGTCGAGGGCCTGTTTGTTCTTGGCTGGATACTAGTAGATTGTTGTTGAATTTTGTTATTCTTGGCCAGTCAATAAGGATATCATGTTGATGAAACTTTTGAATATTAAGGTCAGGTGCTTGTTGTTTTATGTAAAGTGCTTCGTAGATAAATAATAATTTTCTGATTTTGCTTTATGTAGAATTGTGAAATTGGTCGAATTGACAGGGTGCCCCGTTGCCAATATATGATCGGAAATAGCTGATTTTCCTGACGGTGGCAAGCCTTTGTTAATCAATTTCTGTGGCAAATGTTGCTGGATTCTGCTTATCAATTGCTTCTTCGTACGTCCGATATATGTGCTACCGCACATACATGAGAATTTGTAGACTATGAATGATTTGGAGAGAATTGGCAATTGATCTTTGGCATCCAACCTCATGATTCTCTGTGTACTGAATGTCATATTAACTTTAACACTGGGAAAGTTGTCCTTAGTTATTCTATTTAGCCGCCGTGCAATTATTGAGGCTGGTACGTCGCCTCTAAATGGTAAGTTTAGGAAAACCTGCTTGCCGGTATCCTCTCTAGTGCGAATCTGCCGTGGTCTGATGTTGACATCAATGAAACGCTCTGGGTAGTTGCTCATTAGCAAAATTTTCCTGAGGTAGCCCAGTTCTTCCTCGATCTTGTATTCAAAGTTTCATCAACATGATATCCTTATCGACTGGCCAAGAATAACAAAATTCAACAACAATCTACTAGTATCCAGCCAAGAACAAACAGGCCCTCGACTAGAATCAACAAACGTACAATCGGATTGGCAACAAACTGAAGTGGAAATAACAGAGGCGCATACGATGACAGAAGTCTCCAAACAATGTGAGCTTTTAACACTGCAATCAACACTGGCGTTGTTACCACGTGAAAACTTTGCGCAACGAGGTGAAAAGATCAACTATACTGGGAAAAATAGCACTTGTATATGTAACAGTGAACAATGCGCACAAATGGTTAAATCTCAAGCTATAAAAACAATAATGACAAAATATCGGACATCACTTCGCAATACTGCGAGAATGACCTTTACATGCAAACACGCATACACGCAAACACAAACGCATACACACTCACCAACTAGTCAAAACAAGAAACAGCAGTAAAAACAAGTCAGATTTGTTGCCACTAGCATAATCAATTGAAAACCCAAAATGAATAAATATGTATGATTGTATAAGAGATGATTAGTATTCACGAAATAAATGGCCTTTATCCACTTTGTTATTTGTGTTTTCCTAATTATAAGAATACTGTTTAATTAAAAAGGAATGGACATCATATATATATACATATATATATATATATATATATATATATATATATATATAATGAAATGCAAAGCAAAAAGTAAAAATTAAAATGCGGAACTACCAATGAATGACTATCAATGGGCCGTAAATATGATATTCATCCTTCAGATAAATGCGATATTGATTTTGAGACAGCATGCGAATTACTATTTGGACAAACAGTCGACTTGGAACTAACGAGCATTGAGTAGATAAACTGGTTTAATGCTACTTAATTCGATAAGGCTTCATATCTGAAATCGTTTAAATGCGCAAAACAGCATGCATTGACAAATTAATATTTATAAGCGCTTATAGATAACATCAGAAATCTATACATCGAAATACTGCCTACTGAGAGAGGCAGAGGCGTTGTTATAACGCCGAAATCAGACAATTTAAAAAAAAGGATAATTCGTTCAGTGATAATACAAAAGTCTTGCGTCTGGAGAAAACACATCACATTAAATAGACAAAGTTGAAATGGAAGTATATAAGTGGAACTATAATTTTAATCTATGACGGTTTAAATGAAAACCCGTTACACAACAGCTCGGACCTGTTGTGTCGCCCACACCAGCAATTTTCGGACTACGGAAAACAAAAAAAGGTTGTCTTTTGAGACCATTGTTATCGATAGTCAATTTTTCGTTTCATGTACTGGCTAAATGGTTAGTCTGTATACTAGAAGAATTTCGCCAACTACTAGGTAATTCATTAAATCAAGTTTGCGAGCTTGAAGTAAACACCAATTCCATTGTATTTAACCAGTCGTCGAACAACATAACAAAACTACCGCCAGCCGCAACGCGCTGACGCGTTTCGACCTTCTATGATCATCATCAGAATATGACGGCAAACTGACTATCGAGGATCAAACCGCATTGAATATATATATGGAAATCAAATTTAGATATGCGACTCTCACCTCTAGCAGTCTCGCAAACGAAAGCGAAAGCTGCAAACAAGTAATGTTTGTGACTGCATAGATATTGTGCAGCCGACATTTCCAGTCAAGTTCAATGTAGCGAAACCTCTAGAGGTGAGAGCCGCATATCTAAATTGGATGTCCATATTTATTCAATATGGTTTGATCCGGATAGTCAGTTTGCCGTCGTACTCTGATGATAATCATGGAAGGTCGAAACGCGTCAGTGCGTTGCGGCTGGCGATAGTTTTGTTATGTTGTTCGACGAATGGTTAAATACAATGGGTTTGGTGTTTACTTCAAGCTCGCAAACTTGATTTAAAGAAATCGCTGCATCGTTTATACAAGCATAAAAAGCATGCTTGTCTAGTGAATATGAGGTGGAGGTGAAGTTAGCAATTGATTGGTCGTTTTCATTTCTCAAAATCTGTATCCGCTTCAATTTTTTATTGGTTTGGCTGTTATAAAATATCTAAATATTTTTATTTGCAGATATATGAGAATAAACGGATTACGGATTGTTTTTCTTATCTTTGCAAATGCGAATGTTACTATAAAGCTAAATAATGAATAAGGCCTACTGCATTTAGCAAAGTTTATAAGCGTAACGTGTTTGAGCTATTTTAATTTTACAATATCTGTTGAAAAATAGCCACAACTCTTGTAGCTATTTCCTTTAATCATGACTAGTCTATGAAATACCAAAATGTTGCCTAAATGCAGCCGTCTTACCGTGGAGACGTAGATAATCTGTCGGGATGATGTTATTTCATCTAAAGTTATTATTTTGCTTAATGGTTTATAAAGGTACTTAAACGTAGTTTATCCAGTTATATGACAATGGTCGCAACGTAATATCAGTTTCATATTTCAGTACGCAAAGTCTAATAATAAATTAATGGCAGTATTATGCTTGAATCAATAGCTCATTGCAATAATTCAAAACGGGACATAAGTTATCTGAATTATTGTTGTGACCATGATGTAGAATCCAGCTTATTAAATGCATACATTTTTCAATATAAAATAAGCAGAAACAAAAATTCTTCCAGTAGAATGGTTTCCACCTTATTGGTAAAACTTCACGTTCTGTCAAGAATTTTCGGTGGACAGCGCTCGAACATGAATAAGTCTGCTTCGGAGTTGCTTGTTCTAACCACTGAGCCAGTCTGTCGTATGCTGCACAAAATTTCCAGTTGTATACTAACTAATGCATCTTGGTTTGCCTTTTCTTTAGGTGTAACTTGTATCGAATTTCTTTAAACCTAGAGTTCAAAATAAACATTTCAAACATGAAATCATAGAACAGACACCACTCTACTTGGAAAAGTTGTATTGAATTGAACGATTATATAAGTAAACCAACATTGGTTGCCCGGGCGGTGATAACAATTATTTAGATCAAAGTTGCAAACTTGATGTAAACACCTGCCCCATTATGTACATATATTTTCAGTATAAACAAAGAATTGTATAATTTAACAAAGGCGAGTCATCCAGCAGATCGGTTTCGTGTTTACTGACGCATTGTGCGACAGGTTGGTTCATTGGTTGTAGCAAATGACTAAAAATCAGACTTGCACAGGTTCGAGCAATGTCTGCATCAAATTCTGTGCAGTACGTAAAAATTTTCCATTAAGAATCAATCCGGTCTACTGGTTAAACTGCCTTTTCTATATAATACAATTAGTTTATACCGAGATAAAAGGTCTATAACTGGATTGATGTTATTATCTAAATCGCAAACTTGATTGAAGTAGTTGATATCACCGCCCGCATAAACAATGCATATTTAATTATGTAAATGTTAAATTCACTAACGCATCCACATGCAGTGTGGTGTATGTTCTATAATGACGGATTTTGGATGTTTAGTAGGATATTTTGGCGTACAAGCTCCATCGATTGGAACAGTTAATCTAGAAACATAAGTTTGGATATAACTGAAAGTGTGTTTAGCTTGTGGCGAGGTGTCTCAATGGTTAAAGCAACATACTCCAAGTCAGACGAGCCGAGTTTCGAGATCTGTCCGCGGCAAATTCTGGACAGTAAGCTGAGGAGTTCCTAATAAGGAAGAGACCGGTCAATTGCATAAAATGCCTTTGCTACATCTTACAATAATTAGCTTATACTTTACAGTGTTTCCATATAATGTTTTTTACATCAAGATCGTAAAATTGATTCAAATTATTGTTATGACCGCCCGCGTAACTAACAGTTGCTTGCATATATAAATGTTCGATTCAATACCACTTTCCCAGCTAGTTTGGTTTCTGTTCTATAATGGCAATTTTGTGGTGGGTAGTTCGAATTTTAGGTCTAAAGTGATGTCATTCAGACTAACCAAGAAACATTAGTTTGTTTACAAATGCCAATGATACGTAGAGTAACGTAGATTGGCTCACTGATTAGATCAACAGACGTGCACAGATTCGAACCCTGTTCGCGGGAAATTCTGGACAATACGTGGTGAGTTCCAAATAAAGACGAAACCGGTTTAGTCGATGAATTACCTTTTCTAACTGATACAATACTTAGTTTATACTGATAACTGTACGTATATAATATCAAGAACGCAACCTTGATTTATATATATGACATCGGCGCCCGCGTATCCAAAGTTCTTTTAATTACACAAATGTTCAATTGAATACCACTTCACCAGGAATCGTATCTTTGGTTCTACAGTGACAGATTTGGGGTGATTAGTGAGATCAATATGTCTAAATAGATTCTATATAGGCTCTATCTCAACGAAATTATAACCAAGATACATTAGTTTGCAAATGTCTTAAAATAGAGTAGCTTCAGCGACAAAACATAAAATATTTCACGATAATTTTTGAAACAATCTCCAAATCTTAATGAAAAATCCATCTTAGCCTTTCGTTTGTGCAAATTTTATCATAATAAATGCTATTGGCAGCCCGCAATGGATGGTTTATTAATTGAGTTATCCGACTTGTACATCTCAATACAGTTATAATTCTATACTTTTTGAATTCGACCCTTAATAAAATTCATAGTACCCTTTCCATGTGCAAAAATACAAAATTTCATCAGATTCAAGAACCGCTTTCTCATTTTCTTTTCAAGTATCTACAAATGAACATCCCTTTATGGGTAAATTGTGAGGCAAAACAAAATAGTAAATATGTAAACATGGAGAGTGTGATGTAAGTGAACAACCAATCAATTGTGTGCACCAGCTCTAGTTCAAGCTCAAAGCCTGAATTAGCTTCTTCTGCTTGCATAAATCCGGCTGCAATTTGTTCATCCATAGAGCTTTGCATGTGGCTAACTGCCTTCTGTTATTGCATTTAGTAATTATTTTAAATGCTAAGTTTGTAGAACATGCGTGTGAGGTTTCACTGATTTGTTGCGCAATTGCAGACGTGTATTCATCATTTGATTTAAAACAAGCGTTTAAGCTAAATACTGTTTGTTGCGCATAACTAATATATATGCAAATATATATTAGGTGTTGCGAACCTAGTAACAAATTAGTTCTGTTGTGACCAGAAGGATAAACCAAAGACAGCATAAATGGAAAGTATAATCTCATGCACATCCGTTTCGTGCTTACTGACTTTACAGACTCGGTATATATATTATATCGAGTGAGTTAGCGTTGAAGTCGCATTGTCGAGACTTTATATAATATTAGCTTAAATACTACTGCAGGTTTACACATTCGCCTAGGAGATTGTACCGTCCTATTATTCCACATTCTTTGACCAAATATATAGTGGATAAAGGGCGTAATACCGGCTCCTACTGATGAGTCGCCAGTAAGCACGAAACGAATGTGCATGAGATTATACTTTCCGTTCATGCTGCCTTTGGTTTATCCTTCTGGTCACAACTGAACTAATTTGTTACTAGGTTCGCAAAACATAATACATACTTGCATATATATTAGGTCTTCGCAACAATCAGTATTTGTGTAAACCTGCAGTAGTGAAACTTACATTATATAAATTCTTGACAATACGACTTCAACATTAACTCACTCTATATAATATATATACCGAGTCTGTAAAGTCAGTAAGCACGAAACGAATGTGCATGAGATTATACTTTCCGTTCGTGCTGTCTTTGGTTTATCCTTTTGGTCACAACTGAACTAATTTGTTACTAGGTTCACAACATCTAATACATACTTGCATATATATTAGTTCACCGCACCAAATAGTATTTAACTGTTATATATTGAATTTAATGATGTCATGCTTACCGTGAAATGTGATAACTGATATCGATCATGGCCAGAGTGTATGGATTTACTGGAGTAACATGTGTTTAGTAATAGTTGCAATTCTCAATTTCGGTGAATTATAGCATACATTGATATCCATCAGGTTGGTACCATGTACCGACTCGGCAACCATAGTGTTAGTACCATGTACCTTTTCGGTACTATAATGTTGGTATCGGTTACTAACACAATAGCCATAGTGTTAGTATCCTTTACAGACTCGGTATATATATTATATAGAATGAGTAAGCGTTGAAGTCGCATTTTCGAGACTTTATAAGATGTTAGCTTCACTACTGCAGGTTTACACATTCGTCTAGGAGATTGTATCGTCCTATTATCCCACATTCCTCACCTAAATATATAGGGGTTAAATGGCGTGATACCGGGTTCTACTGATGAGTCGCCAGTAGGCACGAAGCGAATGTGAATGAGATTATACTTTCCGTTCATGCTGTCTTTGGTTTATCCTTTTTGTCACAACTGAAGCGTTTAAACTGCAATGTTCTCTCATTCGAGAAATTAACCGTCTGGGGATCGTCCTACGTAAGTTTATAGACAATTTGCACATTTATATTTGTAAATAATATTTAATGTCGACATTAATGGCTTTCTCATTGATTGTTGTTTAAGACAAGTGGGTTACCTAAAATAACACTCGTAGTGTAGCTACATTAAATGTGCGTGTTTTGCGCTATTCGGGAAACTGCTTCCCCCTTAAGGGGGATGGATAAACAAACTGCAGCTGGATTTATGCAAGCAGAAGAAGCATGTCCAGGCATTGAGTTTAAATTGGAGATGACGCACGCAATTTATTGGTTGTTCCCTTATTTCAAACTCTCTCCATTTTTACATTGTTCTATTTTATTTTACTTTTCAGTTTATATTTAAAGTGGTGTTCATTTGTAGATACTTGAAAATAAAATGAGAAAGAAATTGTTTTAGTATCTGATAAAATTTCTTTCTATTTTTGCACATGGAAAAGGTGCTATAAATGTCGTTTGTTGCCGGCTCTGACTTAAATAGTGCATTTACGCAGCGTCAGTGACTTAAAATACTTTCTTTTTCAGCTAGGTGCTGATGAGCCACCTGGATTTGGCAATCAATCTTGTTTTTTCATCAAATAAGCCTCGAGTGCACTTATTTCGAATTCTGACGGACTGAATGTATTGTATGCACCGTAGACGCATGGAATAGAGGTTGAAGTTCATATATTATAAATTTGAAAATCTAACCAAATTTTCAGAACACATTTAACCTTTATTGCCTTAGAATTTGAGATGTTGGTTGATTGAAGTACCGCCGAAAAAACTGGTATTTTGAGTGTTAAAGTAGAACTTGCAAAATTTTTCCAAAAACGTATATTCAGAGCACATTTGGCAAAATTGTGCGTTTAAGTAACGTAAGAGACAATGTAGCAAATATGAGCCTTAATAAGACCTTTCGATTAAATAAAAAAACGTATGAAAAAGATTTTAAGATAATAATAACTATTCCGAATAATTTGCTTTTTTGTTATAGTTAATGTTTTTTCTAAATTGATTTATCAATCGAAGACATTAACAGCTTTCTATGCATTTTGGAATAAATTTTATATTTCTTCAGTCTTCATTCGTTGAATGACTGCAAATTATGTATATACTACTAACAATATCGGCCAAAGTCCAAAACAATTTGAGTACAGCTCCAAAAATCATAACTCATCCAACAGCTTCTTAATATGAGGATGGTTAACACCTTTTTTAAACGCTTCCATGTCCCCTGGTGCCTCTGCTATGAATCGTTTGTTCTAAAATTTTGAAAATAATATTTTTACATTAGTTATGGAAACTGCCGTTTTGTTAAAAATAAACATATTGCATTATTAATTGCTTCACTTAAAATTGTATGTAGCGTGCGGCAGGGTGGCTCAGTGGTTACAGATACTGTTTCCGAAGCAGGCATACCCAGGTTCGAGCCCTGTTCGCGGCAAGTTCTGGACAGTACTTGAAGAGTTCCCAATAAAGACGAAATCGGCCCATTCAGTGAATTTCCTTTTCTACATAACACAATTCTTAGTTTATAATGAAAAATGTACATATATATAATGGGTTTGATGCATATATTATTACCGCAACCTTAATTTAAATTATTATCATCGCCAACGCAACCAATGATTGTTTAAATTTAAATTTGTACGAAAAATGATACACACTCTTTAAATCTATTTCATATTTACTACGTTGCTGAAATTTCGCAATCGGTTTTACCTGTCATTGTTTTTTCTAGATAACAAAACAGCTTTCGAATTGGGGTGCAAATGTTGTTAAGTTATGATTTATAATCACAATTGAAGTTCTGTTTTGCTGACACATTTTCGCGTTTTCCAATTGTTCTTGATAGTTATGAAATGTTTTCGATGAGCTCCGGTGGTTGACACAAACCAATTAGTTCTATTTATTTTGCACAAAAGTTTCGTTAATGCAATCTTTGCTAAAACATTTTTAACGCTAGCCGAAGTGGGGATCAATGATTGCAGCGCATAAGTAAACTGGGCTCCAGACTACCATTAGCTATACTCAGAACTTGTCTATGCATTTTAGCCGAAGACGATGCTGAACAGCGTTCTGTTGTCATTTATCAATGACTAATGTTTTGCTGATCTCAGTTGAAAGCGAAAGGATCGGCATATACCCAGATTTAAATATGCCTTTGCTTTTATGCAGCTATCTTTGTCAAGTTACACAAACTACTCTGAAGATGTAAAATCATTTCACTTAGTATGAAATGCAAGGTTTTCATGTAAAATATATTGCAGGTCTTCCCTAATGCTGTTGAACCATTGAAGGCGACCGAAAACAACTACCATCGCCTAGACAGTTTTGTAAACTGATGTAATTGCTTTTTAGCTCAGGTCATTGTCATTTGGACAATCAGAGACATTAATCAAAAGTAAAATTTGACCAGCCGAGCAGTTTTTTTCGTTCGTTATTGATGCATCATTGTCGTTACTTCTAGGCAAGAAAGTCAATTACCTTGTCTAGAACACTGTATGAGAAAGCCAAATACGCGTCCCTTTCATCAGGTTGCCGAGGAAAATCTGTTTGGTAGCTGGAATCGCAGAACCGTTGGACCAAACAATATAGTGGCTGGAAGCTATTTTCAATATCGGTAACCTGATCACGTCACACAAAGATTTAGTTGTGAGACCAGTTGAAAGTTGCTTCTTTAGCTTCGGCTCTTCTGGAACCCATTTGGTGTTGGACTTAGATGACCGTTTGTGTGAAGCACATAATATATGCCTATGTATCTCGATTCAATTATTCTAAATTATTGATGATGTCTCATTTTACATCTTGTTAAATAATTAAGTTTTAATTATGCAGTGAATTTTTACCAGACAACTTTTTAATAAGCTTATTAGTAACTCAGTTAAACTTTCGATTCGTTTTTGAACCAATGTAATGAAAACTAAAAGCAAAATACTTTTTTAATACAATATTTAACAGAATGAATTGCACTTTCGCTATGAACAACGAAAAATGTAATTTTGTTAGAAAGAATGAGTATGTCTTGTTCTTGTTCTGGATTACTTAAAAATTAATATGGATACCTTTTTTTCGAAAAAAACCAAAGAGAATATTTAACGGAGAGAGAAACTCAAATCGAGGAACGCCTAATAATTTTCATACATTACGTCACATCAAATTTGGCTCGACTTCATTGCAAGGTTTTTATTCTTGCATTAATCGGTCTGCTGTCATGCAATCTCAAGCTTTCTAGACTGTCAACGCATTTGTCTTTTTGAATTAAGTAAAAATATTAAAATTAATATCTGATTAACATGTGTGTCTGCACAATAGTCCATATTTTTTCGCTATTCGATTTGGCACGCGATTTTATCTTGCAACATTAATCTACTCTATTTGTTAACCGTCTAGTCGATTGACCTAAATAAGTTTATCGACAAGTTAAACATACAGATTAATTAGTAATATTTAATGTTGACGTTATAATTTCTATTCTTATATTTCTGATATAGGAAAATTAACTTCATTATGTATAATGCACAGTTGAGCTGCATTCTATTTTCGTGCAAAAAATATACTACGCTTATTTTTTATGATTGATTAGGTTTCGATTATCTTATTTTGTCAATGATACCAAGCTGAAAATTTAGGTAAATTATAAATTTTCTGTTTTTCTATTATCCTGAAAAGATTACTTTACAAATGTAAATTTATACTTGAAAATTTCGGTATTTTACGCCAGGTAAAATGCGTATATGACTATGGATAATGGAATTCATTTCGATCATCTTTCAATAGAAATCAAAATAAAAGAAATTGTTTTGATAAGCGTAAATTAGTACTTCCAGTATCTGCTAAAATGTAATTAATCAGGAATAAATAAATGCAGTGGTTCTGATTTAAGTTTTCAATTAACCGTTTGTGTAATGGCTTTTCATATTTGAGCTCATTTTATGATTTCGCCTGGGAACCCTCATCTTTTTAATTTTAATAACTGATAATTATAACTTACCTGACTATTACATTACTATTATATCACCACTTCTCTATGCCTAACAGGATCCAACATATATTAATATATCAGACGCAGTTAATATATCGATTAAAATTGCTTATTGTGAATCAATATAAATTCAAGACTGGTTTGAGCTCAAGGAAATACATTTGGATTTTCCTTGAACCCCGGCATCAATCCTGATCCCCGAAATTATGCCTGCGTAAATGATGTTGAACGCTGATCTCGAACACCTATTAGACATATAAGTACGCAGTGAAATTTGACAAGCCCCTATGGTCTGCTTTCGGCCTTAGTTAGGGAGGGTGAAGAAATAATTTGTAGTGCGTTGACAAATCTTTTTTGTAGTTAATGGAATGGAGAAACCGTGTCAGTTGCTTTGAGCGAGTCAAGTGTCATATCTTTTAATCAAAATGCAATCATAATTCGTGCAATAACTATCGTGGTATGAGCTTGACTCTAGTTCAATCGGGGTTATTTATTTTCATTATTTACGCTACCTCAGCGATTTGCATAAATGACATTCGAGAGGATAACATGCCGGATTTCGGTCAGGATAAATTATCAAGGTAGCCGTATTTGTAGACTTAAAGTGTTCATTTGTCTCAATAGATGGCAACATTCTTTTCATATTTTGTTGAAATGCTTCATGCTCACCACGTTTTCCATTATTATACGTGCTCATTACCAAAATACTTCCGGTTGCATTAGGGTTTAGAATAAATTATCGTATAACTTTACTACTAGCAGGGTTGTCCATCAAGGATCTCCACCGTCTCCATTCTCGTTAAATATTGTAATATTCGTAATTATGAATTGCTATTTTTAATACTTTCAAGATGCAGGCGTCGCAGTTTTCCCTGACGTTAAATTAGTCCATCTTGCTTATGCAGACGATAGTGTTATTTTTTGACGATCACGATTCTTCCTAGATCTATAGGAAGAGATTATTAGTTGTCGTGCTATCTGTCGAAATGAAATTTGCAACATATAAACATAAAATACTTCTAAAAATACTCTCCTCACTGACTTCAAATTTGCGGCTGTAAATTGAAGATATGGATGTGGTTGACATATTTAAATTTCTTGGCAGGTGCATCATTGACCCGGACAATATGCGTGACGTGGTGAGTATGAGAATCGTAAATCTAAAGTCACTTTGTTCATGCTTCGTCATTTATGGAGAAATGCGAGTATTTCACTCTGACCTAAAGGGCATGTGTACAATATATTTTACGGGTAATCTTGCTACACACTAATGAAATTTGGTCTCTTAGAGACGAGGATTTTAAACACCTATAGATATTCCACCAAGGTCGTTTGAGCATAATAGTACTTCAAAGTTACCAACAAAGAATAAGCAACACGGACACTCGTAGACATATTTTTGGAGCGGCAAACAAGTGCTGTTCGGTAGAAAAACAAATAAGACTTCAGTAATCATATTGGTTTGGTCACGTTTTAAGTATACCTTCAAATCGATTGACATAGAAGTAACAGCCAAAGTCAATCAAAATCAAATTAATTCGTATAGGGCCTGTTCGTCTTCCAGGAATGTATCCAAGCGAGCATCATAGTTCTTGGTTAGACATCTTGCTCGATATGGCATCGAATCAAGCCCAATGGCGAGCTTGTGGCAAATTTCTTGTCGATTCACACTTTCTAGACGTTTCATTATTTAATTTAGAAGCCGATATTTCCAGTAAAGTTCAATGAAGGCGAGACTGCTAGAGGTGAGAGCCGCATATATAACTTTGATTACCATATATATGACAATGCGGTTTGATCCTCGATAGTCAGTTTGCCGTCGTACTCTGATGATGATCATGGAAGGTCGAAACGCGTCAGTGCGTTGCGGCTGGCGGTAGTTTTGTTATGTTGTTCGACGACTGGTTAAATACAATGGGATTGGTGTTTACTTCAAGCTCGCAAACTTGATTTAAAGAATTGTTACCACCACCCGCGCAATCAATTATTGTTAAATTGTATTGCCTATATATGTATATGTGGCGAAAGCTGCAAACAGTTAATGTTCGTGACTGCATAGAAATTGTGCAGCCGACATTTCCAGTCAAGTTCAATGTATGCGAGACTGCTAGAGGTGAGAGCCGCATATCTAAATTTGATTTCCATATATATTCAATGCGGTTTGATCCTCGATAGTCAGTTTGCCGTCGTACTCTGATGATGATCATGGAAGGTCGAAACGCGTCAGTGCGTTGCGGCTGGCGGTAGTTTTGTTATGTTGTTCGACGACTGGTTAAATACAATGGGATTGGTGTTTACTTCAAGCTCGCAAACTTGATTTAAAGAATTGTTACCACCACCCGCGCAATCAATTATTGTTAAATTGTATTGCCTATATATGTATATGTGGCGAAAGCTGCAAACAGTTAATGTTCGTGACTGCATAGAAATTGTGCAGCCGACATTTCCAGTCAAGTTCAATGTATGCGAGACTGCTAGAGGTGAGTGCCGCATATCTAAATTTGATTTCCATATATATTCAATGCGGTTTGATCCTCGATAGTCAGTTTGCCGTCGTACTCTGATGATGATCATGGAAGGTCGAAACGCGTTAGTGCGTTGCGGCTGGCGGTAGTTTTCTTATGTTGTTCGACGACTGGTTAGATACAATGGGATTGGTGTTTACTTCAAGCTCGCAAACTTGATTTAAAGAATTAAATTGCCTGTTTGACTGAGTGTTACGGGTTGAAGCAACATAAACAGCCTTAGCTTATAATGACGAAATAACTTAAAAGAACAAAACTGGCGTCTGCAACATGAACTTTATTTGAAACTAGGCTTCGTAGAATTATCATCTTTTATTTGAAAAACGGCTACGTTAATTTATTTGTTTTGGCCAGCTTATTATCATGCACAAATCATACACACAACCAGTATATTTACTGAGTTTAATAAGAAATTCCCAAAACTCTCTGAAATCTTATTATCTTCATTGCGTTTTTTCCAATTCAGTCTGTAGCAAAATAAACTTTACTTAGCATCTACAAATTCCAGGAAGTACAATTTTTCACTAAATGTCGAGGCCAAGAAAAATAAACGTTAGATTTTCATCGATTCATCTTCATAAATTTCTTTTTTCATTTCTCTCAGCCAATTTTCCTTGGCGTCCTTATAAAAGATTTAAAAAACCGGTACACTCTAGTTCGTTATTTCGATGTTAGCTTTGCAAAACTGAACGGAAAATTCTTAATTCAGTTTTTTGATTATATTCACGATTCGAAATTAGTTAATTATTAATCTCTTTTCTTTTGAAATTTTATTTTGCTGATATATTTTAACGTTGAAATAATTAAAAATTGCTTGATTATCTAAACGTTTTAAATATGAGCATTCTGCGAAGATTAATTTTTATGGCTATATAGAAATTTTTCAGCCAAAATTCCGGTATAGTAAATTTGAAACTAAAAATGTGAATATACAGCACCTGAGTATGACAAAAATCTTTTAACGTTCCGGTTCGGTCAACATCTAAAAGTTTTTTATCCGGCTCTGATAACATAATGACTAAACACTACTTTTTGTGACAGACTTGAGTCCTACTATAGAATTCCATTTATATAAAATTTTGATTTGTATTTATTTACTGTCCGAAAACTATAATAATTAATAGAACATCAAACTTTGTTTTTCGTGAATTATACAATTATAATTTGGACAGTATAGTAGCAAATTATATGTCGTGAAAATCTTTCATTCAAGTTAAGTTTGTATAGGAACTCTAGATAGACGCAGAACGAACACATATAGTAATATTCCCTTTTGCAATGTGAAAACACCTAAAATACATAATATTTAAGACAGTTTAACTAATTAATGCAACTTGGATAAATATGAGTATCGTTTTTATTACTTTTTAATAGTGAATGTTTGTTTAAATTTCATTTCACTCACCTTAGAATCCCTGTATGGGTTGTAATAATCCTCGTCTTTAGGTAGAAGCTTCAACTCTTGCAGGGCAGACTTTAATAGACGTGATTCTTCTGAAGATACTACAGGTGTATTTCTAATAAAATTGTAAGCCCAAATAAGCTCTTCATTCATGTGTTGATCTTTTGACTGCCATAAACTATTAGCGAAGGCCTGATAGCGTAGTACCAGTTCACAGAATATGGCACCATCTTTGATAACATTGATGTAGACTGAAGAACAAATATAATGTTACAATTATCAGAGCATATGCCAAAAAACTTCAAATTAATCACCTAAATGTCCGCAAAATTATCGGGTTTGAATTACTACACACAAGTTATGACCATAATTAGTATATTTCATGCTATACATTTGTTACGTTAACGTCGTTTTCAAAGTTTCAGACAAGTTTCTGCAATTTTGAAACAGTCGTGATGCTTTTACTTATTGTTTCGTAGACATTTGTATATTTTCCTTTCCTAGGTTAACTATAATAAGTTTAGACTCGAGTTTAACGAAAATAGTACCTAGGAGGCAGTCTACACGATTGTGCATGGAATGTGCCACCGAAATAATACAGAGGAAAAGGATTTGTGGCTCTTTAAGTAATTAGTTTCCGGTTTCTCTGGAAACTTTAACTGACTTAATCTAAATAATTCTCTTGCCCCAATTTGAAGGCCTTTCTATTGGTATCGACTATATTCCGTTATAAAAGCATGATTTCTTTCATTAGACAATTACTTTCGCAACAACTACAGGTTGATTTGTAAAACTGAGAGCAATTTAAGGCGCCAGTTCAAATCGGTGATATTTTACTTCTTAAATGTTTAAATTGGGCTTATGATTATTTTAAATGGTTGCTACACGCAAAAGTCGAGTGTTGGACCACTTCCGAGCCAGGATTCAGGTGTTTTCAGAATTGCACAGACTGAAACCATTACGTGGTAAGATGCCCCTTGATACCATGATCGTATCAAGCGGTGGTTGTCCAAGCTAACTGAGTCTTTGCCCAAGCTGCATCTGCAAAGGCCATCATATTTATAATTCTGGATCCTACCAGGTTTGGCGCAATATAGTGCGCCCAGGGAGGCCTAGAATAAAGAACTCAGGCTCTTCAAATTCCAGCCATAATGAACAACAGTTTGGCAGCTGTGACTCCAGGCATGAGTCCCGTTACAACATCCAGCAGGAGCAACATACCTTACTGGAATTCTTCGCGGCATAATCAGCAAGTCAAGAACAGACGGCGACAGCTAGTGGCTTGGAAAAAAGATCAATATATAAAAACAACAGCTTCGACGAATACATCATCTAAGTGCCAGCAAAATCAGTATAGTGCTCCTAGAGAACAGCCAGTTCAATACAGAAATAGGTTCCATCATCTCATCAATAATGATAGTCGAAATCATGCCCAAAATATAAATCGTTTGGAGTCTCAGATTTGTAGATCGAGAACAGACAAGCAGAATACCCTAAAAAGTGTTCAGTATCAGATGGCCTTCAAAGAAAAATAAGCATGGGAAACAATTCTGTAAATCATTGATTGTTTAATAGTATTAACTATTTAAGTGCCGGAAAAGTCGCCACATGTATGAATTTTTATCAAGGTTAAATTCTTAGAACTCTTCAATGGCCAGCCAGTAGAAATGCAATTGGATACTGGAGCTGATGTGTCGGTATTATAAATGACTTGGAAGTTAATAAAAGTAGAACCTACGAGAAGAAATTTGCGTCAGGCATCGGACACGTCGATGGTGGCTGTTAGCGAATGGTACACGAAATTATTAATAAATGAATTATATCTACCACATGGTTTATTTTGTACCGAATACTCCAACGGCCTTATTGGTATTTGTTTTCATTAGAAAATGGATTAAGACGAAAGATTGTCCAAATAAGCGTATATGCCTCTCGAGGCCGGATAGCACGAATTCCATATAGTCGATATGTACCCCTAAGGTGCAGGAGGAGACCAGTTATCTGCTCGGGTGGTGGAAAGAGTTTCAAAGTTAATACAAGACTATTTTCTAACTTCCTTATTGCAGCGAATGTCCAGGACCGACGGTCGATCGCTTTAAACTATGGCTGGAATTAAATGAAGATTACGAATCATCAAATGTATATGGTGCTTCTCAAAAGCAATTAGCAACAGCGGCACAAGAGATGATAGAAACCGGCTTTCTTGAACCATCATCATCTGTTTTTCGATAATCCATGGTTTACGTTACGAAAAATTATGATTTGCTCTGACCAGCGTCCGATTACAGGTAATTAAACTCGGTGACTAAACCTTACGTTTATCCCATGCACGCTCTGCGTGAACTGTTCCTAAAGCTAGCGGAAGCTAAATGATTTGCCGTGCCTACCTTAAACAGGGATTTTGGCAAATTGAAGTTCGCTCCAAAGACCGACGAAAGCTAGCAGTGCAGGTACCCAAGGGCATTTCTTATTCACTCGAGAACCATTCGATCTTGGGAACGCACCAAAAGGGTTCTAAAGAATAATGAACTCTTTCGTGTCCGACTTATCCTGTACAACAGCTTAGGTTTACGATGTTATTATATGGGCCACTACTGAACACCAGTTACAAATTAGACTGCAGAAGTTGTCCAAAGCCGTAGAATGGCGATAACATTTTAATCCGGAAAAAGTTTATATAGTTCCGCAAGTGCGGTTCCTGGGTCACTTAGTCTCATCGGAAGGATGTAAGCTATTAGATTTGAATAAAGAGTCTATCAATGACTATCAAATGCCTACTACTAGAAAACGATTGCGCCGGTTTACTAGTACGGTGAATTTCTATAGATCATATCTCGCAGTGATAGCGTTTACACCACAACCCTTGTCTAAGTTAACTAGTGCCAAAATACCGTTTCGTTGGAGGGAGGAGGCTCAAGTAGCGTTTATTCTATGCAAACAGAAATTAATATACGCAACTACTTTGACTTATCCGGTAGGTAGTATGTCAAATGTTACAGACGCGTCAGGTATTGGCAATTGGAGCAGTGTTACATTTAGACGGACGTCCAGCTCAAAACTGTACCGCACAGAAAATGAATTACTGACCGTACAATTGGCACTACAAAAGTTTAGGTACTTTGTTTATCGGTGGAAATATAGACGACTTTACCGGCCACAAAGCATTAGTGTATTGGAGATTACTGTGTATTGAGAAGAAAAGAGTACACTGAGCCATTGAAGAACTCGAGGAATACGTTTTATCAATTCATCATGGAGCCTGTATCAAGAATGCGGCAGCCGATGCGTTCAGCAGAATTTCAGCTGTACGAGTTTCGCCGCTTATCGAAGTCTCTGAAGAAATGGGAAATGACGCTATATTCAAGGAAATAGTCAACCAGTTTAAAAACGGCACAATGGGGTCCGCACCATATAAAACCTTGAGCCCGCAAAACGGCCTATCGGTGCTAAAATAAATACAAACAGTGAAATGGTTTGTGCCGGAATCTATACGGACAAAATTTATGGCTTTCTGGCATGAAATGTTGTGGCATCCCGGCACCGGGCGACTCATTCAGACATTTTAGTCGCAATTATATTGGCCTGGCATGTCCAAATAAATTCAAAGCTCTTGCTAACAGTGCAATATATGTCAGCATTATTAGCCACAAAATCAGAAAAGGTCACCCTGATTGCTTTCAGTGCTACTGCTTGGAACCAGTTTCTGCATAGTGACCTGGTAGGTCCACTGCCGGTAGTTTGTGGCAGTGTAATCAATATGCTTTCTATGGTCGATAAGTTTACCCGATGGGTCGAATTTTTATCACTGAGGAAAATCACAACAGAAAGGGCTATAAAATGCTTAGAGGAGCAATGGATTAGTCGATTTGGTGCACCACAAGTTATTGTTACCGTCTATGATGCACAGTTAGAGTCGCGAGAATTAAATCAATGATACAAGGACCTTGACGTAAAACATTCCCGTGAAGCAGTTTACAACCCACAGACAAACGCGACGACTGAACAAGCAAACCGGACGATGAAAGAGGTATTACGATGTTGATGCCACGAGAGTCCAGCATACTGGATAGACAAATTACGTTTGGTCGAGAGGGTCATGCGATTTATGGTATCAACAGCTACAGGATACGCCCAAACAACCATGGTCTATGAAAGACATATTAGATTTATCCTTTTTATCTCACTTTAACTAATTTATTACTATATGCGTAATGCCTAATATATAATTGCATTCACAGTAAGCATTTACAAAATTATTTTAATAGTTTATAAAGTGTGTTGGTGGCGAGATCACGTGAAATATCGTAATGCATGCGTCAAATTTGCACAAAAATTTGACAGAAATATTTTATGTTCTAAGTTTACTTATATATATATATATATATATATATATATATTCATGTATGTGTGTGCGCATAATTTATGCGTAACAAATTGGAGTTATCAACTTGAGAGCACTTAGTACAGTTCAGGATGTCTACATATATATTTTAACCAACAGGGCATTTCTTTCAACTGCAAGAATTACAATCCTAGAACTTCGCTGAAATCTAGATACGCGAAAATTTATTAATTTTACCATAAATTGCATCATTGATATATGTATAACATTACAGCTAGAGAACAGTGATGATTTGGTTTATCTGTGCTGAAACATAGATTTTTAATATTTTATTCATTTTTGTAAAATTAATTAAAAAATTAGATATAAGGCGTAAATTTATTATGGAGCTAAAGGGCCTACCGAAACTGAATTATGAGCACGCAAATAGAGCAGTTCAATTGGAATAGTGCAATCCAATGGGGGTGCAGCTTTCTAAAAGTGTATGACACAGCAATTGTGATGCACATTGTTGTAAAGTAGTTTCGGTAGATATAAATGTTTCCGTAATTAATAGTGTAGCATGCCCGTTTCAAATGTACACCGTTTAGTGAGAATTAATTTCGCCAATGTTTAAACAAATGGGCTGTATAAATTGATAACAGTTTCTTGTTATTCGTCTTCAATCCTAATAATAATTGACTTTGAAGAGGTCGTTGCTTAGGTTTGCCAACTAGAGAAAGATAAGCAGGAACCCAGGTATGGATACCAGAATGTAAGCACGAGATGGTTGAAAGGCGAAGAAACAACATGTGGTGGTTCAACAGGCGTTGCACACTACAATCTTCCATGCAGAGTGTGTGTTACTACACAATTTCTGAAATAAATGATCTTGAAAACACGTTTTGGCTAGAAACTGGAATGATTTTCGATGGGCGATAAGCTTTCTTGCAGAAAGAGTATTGGATAGGTATTACCTAAATTTAACGTCTCTATTTTAAATAATTGACACGTGTGTAGTCTCTTCAATGATTGATTGCTTCTGTCGAACATTGTCTTCCGTGCTGCTTTTTTCATGCAAATGCGTTCGTGTGCGAGTTTTATTACTTCTTTATTTTAAATGCACAAAAGTGATCTAATCAAGTGTGCAAAGACATTTATTCATCGATTAATATTGTGCTGTCATTGATTGGTACGCTAAATGCATGTCATATGGATTTTCAATAATCTATCGAGAATCATGTGTCATACACACGCAAAAGTGCGCTGATAAATATTTACACACCAAATGTTAAAATTAATGTTTGTCTACGTGCGTTTCGCTTATCTTTTCAAAATTTACGATTGGATTTTCATGGGGAATTTCAGGGAGTCCTTAATTAATTAATTGCTATTTGAATGATAGAACCATAATTCTAACTAAGTCTGAGATAGGAAAATCCATCAAATTATTTCTTATTTTTACCAATTGGGTAATATCTCAGAACAGTTGGCAGTTAAACGTACTGACGTGTTTCGAACCTTCTCATCCATTGAAATTGTAGGACGTTAAACTTTATATTTTGAATAGAATAACAATGTGAACCTAGTTTTAACAATATCAGATATTGTTCCTAATTCATTTTAACATGAATTTAGGTTAACAAAACTACCGCCAGTGGCAGGCACTGATGAGTTTCGACCTTCCATGATCATCATCAAAGTACGACGGCAAACTGACTAGCGAGGACCAAACCGCATTACATATATATGGAAAGCAAAATTAGATATACGGCTCTCACTTCTAGTAGTCTCGCATATATTGTACTTGACTGGAAATGTCGGCTGCACAATTTCTATGCAGTCACGAACATTAACTGTTTCCAGCTTTCGCCACAAACACACACACACACACACACATATATATATATATATATATATATATATATATATATATATATATATATATATAGGAAATACAATTAAACAATAATTGATTGCGCTGGTGGTGGTAGCAATTCTTTAAACAAGTTTGCGATCTTGAAGTAAACACCAATCCCATTGTATTTAACCAGTCATCGAACAACATAACAAAACTACCGCTAGTGGCACGCACTGACGCGTTTCGACCTCCCATGATCATCATCAGAGTACGACGGCAAACTAACTAAAGTGAATCAAATCGCATTGCATACATTTGGAAAAAAACTTAGATATACGGCGGTTCGATCCTCGCTAGTTCGTTTGTCGTCGTACTATGATGATCATCATGGAAATAAAACGGGATTGGTATTTACTTCAAGCTCGCAAATTTGATTTAAAAAATTTTTACCACCATCCATGCAATCAATTATTATTTAATTGTATTTCCTATATATATGTGTTTGGCGAAAGCTGCAAACATGTAATTTTCGTGATTACATAGAAATTGTGGAGCCGACATTCGAGAAAACTCGAGGTGAGAGCCGTATGTCTAATTTTGCTTTCCATATATATGTAATGCGAGTTGGTTCTCGCTAGTCAGTTTGTTGTCGTACTCTGATGATGATCAAGGAAGGTCGAAACGCGTCAGTGCGTGCCACTAACGGTAGTTTTTTATGTTGTTCGATGACTAGTTAAATACAATGGGATTAGTGTTTACTTCAAGCTCGCGAACTTTATTTAAAGAATTGTTACCACAATCCGTGCAATCAATTATTGTTTAATTGTATCTAATTAAATCAGATTTCATTTAAGCTTAAAGCATATTCCAATTTTTAAACGCAATGCTTAACGTATTAAAACTAAATTTGGTCATACGTACTGACGCGTTTCAGATATATATATATATATATATATATATATATATATTCTTATAATTAGGAAAACACAAATAACAAAGTGGATAAAGGCCATTTATTTCGTGAATACTAATCATCTCTTATACAATCATACATATTTATACATTTTGTGTTTTCAATTGATTATGCTAGTGGTAACAAATCTGACTCGTTTTTACTGCTGTTTCTTGTTTTGGCTAGTTGGTGAGTGTGTATGCGTTTGTGTTTGTGTCTATGCATGTTTGCATGTAAAGGTCATTCTCGCAGTATTGCAAAGTGATGTCTTAGATCTGGTCATTTTTGTTTTGATAGCTTGAGAATTATCCATTTGTGCGCATTGTTCGATGTTACATATACAAGGCTATTTTTCCCAATATAGTTGATAGTAAAACGACAAGCACCTGACCTTAATATTCAAAAGTTTCATCAACATGATATTCTTATCGACTGGCCAAGAATAACAAAATTCAACAACAATCTACTAGTATCCAGTCAAGAACAAACAGGCCCTCGACTAGAATCAACAAATATACATTTGGATTAGTAAAAAAACTGAAGTGGAAATAACAGAGGCGCATACGATGACAGAAGTCTCCAAACAATGTGAGCGTTTAACACTGCAATCCACACTGGCGCTGTTACCATGTGGAAACGACAACTTTGCGCAACAAGGTGAAACGATCAACTATACTGGGGAAAATAGCACTTGTATATGTAACAGTGAACAATGCGCACAAATGGTTAATTCTCAAGCCATCAAAACAATAATGACCAGATCTCAGACATCACTTTGCAATACTGCGAGAATGACCTTTACATGCAAACACGCATACACACAAACACAAACGCATACACACTCACCAACTAGCCAAAACAAGAAACAGAAGTAAAAACGAGTCAGATTTGTTACCACTAGCATAATCAATTGAAAACCCAAAATGTATAAATATGTATGATTGTATAAGAGATGATTAGTATTCACGAAATAAATGGCCTTATCCACTTTGTTACTTGTGTTTTCCTAATTATAAGAATACTGTGTTAAATTAAAAAGGAATGGACATAAGCATAATATTCAGTTTGCTCTTATGCTCTGATGATGACAAAGGGTATTTGTAAAATTTCAGTTCCCGTAACTTATGGCAGGTTTACTACGGTTTTCGGCTGGTTATAAAATCGATTGCTGTTACTTTCAATTCATTCAATTTAATTTTAATTATTGCTATAATCACTAGCGTAGTCAATGAATCAGTAATTGATTTTGTCAGTTTGCTAATGCATATGTAGTATTTAAGAAAGTTATTACAGAATTATTACATTCTGAGTCGTCTCGTTTGTGCTAAGATAATTAATTTCATTGCACATATTTTGGCACATCATTTCTGATGCAAATTTTATTGCCTAATATACATTTATTACCACAGGTTAACTGTGATTTATTCCTTTTATCATAAATTAATTTTCATACTAAATTCACAAACTTCTTGCTGATAGCTTTTAACATGACAGATAGTTGTATTGTAATATTGGAAATAGAATTTACTTTATTTCAAATTTTAAAGAATAAAATTTTGTTTTCGGATATAAATCAAGAAGATTTAGCTGTCAAGTGTTAAATAATATTGTAAAGGTTAGAAATCTACGTCTAAACTTTTACTTTTTTGGAACATATAAATTGAACACGTTCCATTTGTGATTTTATCAAAATTTTGTTGCACATTTCATTAGCTAAATAGAAAACGAAATACAGTGCCGGTACCGAGAAGAACAATATAAACTAAGTGTGCAATTTGCGAATAATGCTATTAATAATATTATCATTACCTGTGCTACAGTAAGTTGCAATTTCGGCTAACCCATTGGTATTTAGCGGTAGCTGCAAAAAATTATATTTTTTGTTGCCTTTACGTTTTCAGCCGAAATTCTGGTCAAGGAAATCACATGCAAATCTACTAGGTCATAAGTAAAGCAACATTTTTTTAAATGCTTTTTATTTATTTTAGTTTGATTTCCATTATAAATTTTTGATTAAAGCTCTGGTTACGACCAACGAATTTTGAAACACATCAGTTTACGAAACTTATAACAGCTACTACTTTATGGCTCGACTTGTGATCCTAGTTGATACAGGTTTCAGTCAGTTGAATGAACTCACGTGGTAGTGACATTTCTATGTTTAAATGTCTCATCTGTCTTCTTTGTAACTCCTTTGTCACGTTTTTATAAGACTAATTTAGGTTCGATCAGCTTACGTAAGGATCGTACTCTAGAATGTGATCGACTATGTATGTCTCGCCAACTGGTAGGATTTCACTTCGAATCTCGCTCTCTTTATCTTTGTTATATTTATATCTTTGTGTCCAAATTTCACTGTTGAATTCTTTGAATATCACGAGTAATTGTGATTTCATCACATAGTTAATTAGGCACTGAAGAGTTTACTGCTCCCCTGTTATACCATCTTAAGTCGTATATAGAAAAATTACATTATCGCAATTGAATGAATTTCTCTGACAGGCTTGACGAATACATACCGTCTTCGGATAACTCAAACTGAGCTAAGCATCTGGAAAACTTTGAAGGTAGCCATAGAAACTCCTTTCCCACTAAAATACATCTTACATATTATTCTATTCTGAAAGTGAAAGCAGTTCAGATTAAACGTTACCAGTCAGAAACAGTGATAATGTATGTATGTGAGATTGTTAGATGTGAGAGCCACATATCTATTATATGTGCATTATATATGCATTGCAGCTCGGGCCTTGCCACTCAGTTTCCCATGTTATTTTGCTGATGATCATGAATGGTCGAAACGCGTGAAGGTGTGTGATTGTCGGTTGTTTTTGTGTTATGCAGCTGTTTAAATACAATGGGTTTTTGTTTGTATCAAGCTCGAAAATTTTAGGTTAAGAATTAATATCACCTCGCGCGCAATCAAGGACTGTTGAAAGTATCTATCGTTAGTATACTTTTAACAACATAAAAAGGAAAGATTCCATTCATTTGGTAGGCTTTGGTTTTGTCATTATTGAGTAATTACTCTACATAAGCCAGAATTACAGTGGCTAGGAATCGAACCCACGTCCATTTGATGTACACTCATAAAATTTATCTCGTATATTGCTCGATTCGCGTATTGCATACAGTTTGGGCATGAAAACCAACTACGCTTAAAAGCTTTGTATTAATGACGATGGCATATATTACCCATCAACCCTACAACTTCAAAAAACAAGATTTAAACTGTTATTATACGAGAGAAACCATGTCAATTAATGTTGTCGTTGATTTCAAGATTTATGGCACGATATAATCAGATATATATACATATATATATACATATATATATATATATATATATATATATATATATATATACATATATATATATATATATTCTTATAGTGGGAAAACCAGAACACATAAAATAACAAAGTGGATAAAGGCCATTTATTTCGTGAATACTAATCATCTCTTATACAATCATACATATTTATACATTTTGGGTTTTCAATTGATTATGCTAGTGGTAACAAATCTGACTCGTTTTTACTTCTGTTTCTTGTTTTGGCTAGTTGGTGAGTGTGTATGCGTTTGTGTTTGTGTGTATGCGTGTTTGCATGTAAAGGTCATTCTCGCAGTATTGCAAAGTGATGTCTGAGATCTGGTCATTATTGTTTTGATGGCTTGAGAATTAACCATTTGTGCGCATTGTTCACTGTTACATATACAAGTGCTATTTTTCCCAGTATAGTTGATCGTTTCACCTCGTTGCGCAAAGTTGTCGTTTCCACATGGTAACAGCGCCAGTGTGGATTGCAGTGTTAAACGCTCACATTGTTTGGAGACTTCTGTCATCGTATGCGCCTCTGTTATTTCCACTTCAGTTTGTTGCCAATCCGATTGTATGTTTGTTGATTCTAGTCGAGGGCCTGTTTGTTCTTGACTGGATACTAGTAGATTGTTGTTGAATTTTGTTATTCTTGGCCAGTCGATAAGAATATCATGTTGATGAAACTTTTGAATATTAAGGTCAGGTGCTTGTTGTTTTATGTAAAGGGCTTCATAAATAAATAATAATTTTTCTGATTTTGCTTTATGTAGAATTGTGAAATTGGTCGAATTGACAGGGTGCCCCGTTGCCAATATATGATCGGAAATAGCTGATTTTCCTGACGGTGCCAAGCCTTTGTTAATCAATTTCTGTGGCAAATGTTGCTGGATTCTGCTTATCAATTGCTTCTTCGTACGTCCGATATATGTGCTACCGCACATACATGAGAATTTGTAGACTATGAATGATTTGGAGAGAATTGGCAATTGATCTTTGGCATCCAACCTCATGATTCTCTGTGTACTAAATGTCATATTAACTTTAACACTGGGAAAGTTGTCCTTAGTTATTCTATTCAGCCGCCGTGCAATTATTGAGGCTGGTACGTCGCCTCTAAATGGTAAGTTTAGGAAAACCTGCTTGACGGTATCCTCTCTAGTACGAATCTGCCGTGGTCTGATGTTGACATCAATGAAACGCTCTGGGTAGTTGTTCATTAGCAAAATTTTCCTGAGGTAGCCCAGTTCTTCCTCAATCTTGTGTTCAGAGCAGATCTTCCTGATTCTGTTTGCTAGGTTGTTTACTAAGTTTCTTTTGTGGGATTTTGGCACACTACTGTTGTAGTGAATGTATTGTCCGGTGAAAGTGGATTTTCTATGTATGGCCAGTGTCAAATCTCCGTTTGCTTCTCGAGTGAGTTTGATGTCAAGGAAGGGAAAACTGTCGTCTTTCTCTACCTCGAGAGTGAATTTGATGTCTGGATCGACTCCATTTGCTTGTTTGAGGATTTCGGAAGGGTCTGCTGCTTCTGAGATGAACAACAAGATATCATCTACATACCTTTTGTAGAGTGCGCACTGGTCAATTATACCTTTTAGGCTCGTTTTTTCCAGGTGATACATGTATACATCTGCCAGGAGGGGTGCGATGCAACTTCCCATAGCTACACCATTGATCTGGCGGTAGTATATCCCTTCGAATGTAAATTGCACGTTTTTAGTACATGCTAATATGAGGTCTTTGATGTCATTGGTGTCTATAGGGAAGTCAAAAAACTCATTTTTGATGAGGTCACACAAGATCTCCGTTGTCTTATCCAGTGGTATGTTTGTAAATAAGGATGAGACGTCAAGCGAGACCATTTTATTCTGTAGGATGTTCTTCCCCTTCAATTCATTTGCTAGTTCGAAGGAGTCCTTGATAGTGTTTGCGTTTATGATGCTCCGTATTGGTTCAAGTAGTTTGCAGAGAAACTTGGCTGGTTTATGTTGTGGAGCGTTGATCATTGACATAACGGGCCGCATCGAGGGAGCTCCTGAGGCTGTCACGGCTTTATGAGTTTTTGGTTTCCGTACAATCTTGCGGTGTTTGTTCCGACTGGTTTTGCTTTTTGGATGTCTTCTGTGAGTTTTGATCTAATCTCGGAGTCAGCCATCGATGTTAGAACGTGTTTTTCCATCTTTTTCAAAATTGCATTAATTCTTGATTCGATGTTCGTTGAATCATCTTTCTGTTTGATGTCATGCTTAAATTTAGATTGATCATTTATTATATCGTTCATAGACTTCCTATAAGCGTCGGTTTGGCATAACAATATATATATATATATATATATATATATATATATATATATATCTTTATTATGCCCATTGACTTCGAATATCACACAATATATTTATATTTATGAAGAAAAAATACAGTAATAACAAAGAGGATAATGACCATTTATTTCAAGAAAACAACACTTCATTGAACAATCTTTCATTTATATACATTCTGGGTTTCCATTTGATTATGTGAGTGGCAACAAATCTGACTCGGTTTTACTTCTATTTCTTGTTTTGGCTGATTATTAAGTGTGTATGCATTTGTGTCTCTGTGTGCGCTTGTTTGCATGTGAAGGTATTTCTCCTTATATTGCAAAGTGATGTCTGAGATCTGGTCATTCTTGTATTGATGGCTTGAGAGTTAACCACCTGTTCGCATTGTTGGCTGTTACGTGTACGAATGCTATTTTTCCTAGTGTAGTCTTTCGTTTCACATTGTTGCACAATTTTGTTTTCCCCACTTGGTAACAGCGCAAGTCCGGATTGAAGTGTTGAATTCATGTGTTGAATGAATGTGTTTTATCTTACTATTTAGATATATATATATAATGTTGGTATAAGCTATACTTTATATACATTTTCAAAGGCAATTCATCTACTAAACCATGGTTTTTCCTTTATTGAAACTCTCGTGTCACGACAAGGATTGTCTGCAAGATTTATTAGTATATTACTTTTTGATCTATTTATGCGCCAGGGGATGTATGATTATGCATGAGATGCAAATTTAATTGGGTTGAATAATGTTTGCAATCTTCACAACAAACTCGTCTTCTTGGTGTTGTTACTCATTTTTCATTTTGCATAAATTTTAGGTTATTCAAGATGTTTATATATCGGGGCTTACTAGTAGATCAAATTTTTGAGAATGAATAATTATCTGTCCTGACATTAAAAATATGAGTGTTCGATCAATTGATCATAGTTGCGCGATTAATCCATTCAAATCAATAAACTTCTAACGATTTTTTGAACAAATACTACTTTATTACGCTATCCGTGCTTAAATAAATTTCTACAGATCGAAAAATTTGAATCATGGATAATTATATATTCCCAATGTGAATTTTAGAAGAATTTTATACGATTAACACCTTGGTACTCTTATTGTGTTTATTTCTTAAAATTTATATATAGCCCTACTTAATACTGTAAACTTAGAACAGTAGGCTATACATTCCACCATCTATCTTGCTCATATGTTTCATGGTATCAAAAAAGCAAATGAAATTGTGTCTTAAATGTTAATATTGAGAAAGTTAATGCGCAAAATTTTCAATAACTGGGCAAATTTGAGAGACAACGTTTATTCACCTATTTGTTTCTACATTAAAAAATTTAATCTAAATATTGGTAAAGATCACATAATTATTTCATTGTATAGATTTATTTGTGGCTTATTTTGTGAAACCACTTTAGTAGATTCCTAGATTTGTTCTCTCGCGCAGGCTTGTTCAAATTAGTCTTCTTTGATAGCTTAACATTAACAATTATTATAAGATATTGCTTAAATGTTGATTTAAATTGCTCAGTGCTGTCCTTCTTGATTGGATTTTCGTCACAGTTTTCTTGTGCGGGACAACTGATAGCACTCGTAGATCGGTAAAATCTTGAATTCTCCACATTTCCAGGTGCACCAATTCTTGGCCTTGATTGATGGGTTCTCACTTGTCCCTTCACTTTGAAGCCCTCCATCCGCTGCTTGTTTGAAAATGACATTGGAACAAGATTTTCCACTATTTTTACTGCTTCATTTTGAAGCCCTCCATCAGCCGCTGGAAAAAAATCTGAAAATCTTGTTCCAACGTCATTTTCAGACAAGCAGCTAATGGAGGGTCCAAAATGAAGGGGCAGGTGCGAACCCATCAATCAAGGTCAAAAATCGGTGCACCTGGAAATATAAAGGATTCAAGATTTTACCGACCTACGAGGGCTATCATATATAAAATAATGTTTTCAAATCGAACTTAAGTAAATATTTGTGTCGTCTATAAATTTTAGTTTATCCACTCTTGTGCATTTTTTTATCTTAATTCAGAAATAAATAATTTATTCAAGCATAAATGTATTCAAAGAAATTTTACCGGATACAAGAACAGATTCTTTATCATATTCATCTCAAGTATCGACAAATAATAATCCCTATAAATATAAATTGAAAAGCAATACATAATAGAACAATTTAAAAATGGAGGGAATGTGAAATAACGGAACAACCAATCTATTGTGTGCATCCCCTCCATATCAAACTTAATGCCTGAATATGCTTCTTCTGGTAGCATAAATCCGGCTGCAATTGTTTATCAATAAATCTTTGTATGTGGCTTACTCCATTCTGTTATTGCATACAGGAATTAACTTAAAGGTGACTTCTGGAGAACACACGTTTGAGGTTATAACAACGTGTTGCGCAATTGCAGACGTGTATTGGCCAGTTGATTTAGAACATACGTTTAAGTCTAGTCGATCAACCTACGTAAGTTTGTCGACAACTTGCGCATTTATAATGGTAAATAATATTTTATGTCGATATTGAAAGCTGTTTCTCGTTGATTGCTGGCTAAAGCAATTATGATACCTGAAATAACGCACGCTGATTTGCCTTTTGTCACAACAGCTGGCAAAAACTTCAGATATCTCATTCTTGCATAATGACTAAGTTCACATAGTACACAAGACGCACGCCCTATTCTTGGCCCTAGCACTGCTTCATAATCCTTTTTCTGCTCAATTTTAGAATACGCTAACCTTGTAAGATTTCTTCGATTGACCCTTAGTTTGGACTAGCGTAAAGGGCGCACCAAATCTCCTGGGAAGCGTAATTGCTTAATACACTGATAATGTTAAATTCACAATAAATTTTTTGCGGTCTACATTTTAACGTCACTAGTTCATCTAGTTTTTAAACGATTCTTTTGGAATGCGAGCCCTAATAAAATTAATAATAGCCTATCCATGTGCAAAAACTAAAAGAAATTTAATCAGATACAAGCAGGTTTATACATAAACTAAATTAAAATGGCCATTTTCTTTTCGCAAGAACTCAACTTGACTGCATTACTTGGTATATTGAAAATGCAACTAGTAGAATGCAAGAGGATTTAAGTGCGATTAAACACATGCATTATGCAACAACAAATAGGTAGCGAGAAACTTACCTGCTAAGACTCGCACAAACACACTCACTCAAATTCAAATAATGTACGAACTGAAGATGGAATTGGAAATGAAGTCCCGAAATTTTGTAAAAAATCCGAGAATCTGGTTCCAAAGTCATTCTCAGACTATTTTATTGCAGGGAGGTTATCTCTTACACATGAGAATAACATGCATTTTCATGCATAAAAAACAGCTGTGTATTATGCACCCGAGAAGACGCTATGCTTTTAATCCTTCAAGTAAATATTTCGTATCTTGGGTCCCATTTAATAGGTATACTGAAATATATAGCTTCTTGATTAGACACGGCTTCTTTTCTTTTTGACCGTGTTTATAATTTATAAATGCTTCAACGAACATATAAGGACACCATTTTTCTAATAAAGTTATTATGATCACCGTCATTTCTTGACATTTAAATACCTCGAAACAGATTTTCGTTATTCTGTAGGTCAAATTTCGTATACAGTTTCATTTTTGGGTTATTAGGACAGTGCGATGGTAAGAAATGTACTGTTAGGTTCATATTCCCTTTCAATATATTTTACCCTTTATACTAAAAAATTCTTTTCTCAATTGAAATACGTCTAGAACATACAATACGTTAGAATGAGAGTTTTTGCGCTCGCAATCAACCTGAATATAATAGTCCGAGTTGATAAAATATTTGAGCACGTCATTTTTTAGACATCCCTATTTATGATAATGGAAGTATCATAAACATGCAAAATGTTTGATACATGGTTTTAGCTTAGATGTTTCCAGATAAAACATAAGAATATCAGCTAGTAGACCCCCTAACGGATAGCTCATCGCCACTTCTTCGACTCAAATTGACCACTGAAATTGAGTTCAACGTATTTGGTGCAGATATTGAGGAGAATTTAAAAAAAGCGTTTGTGTACGGGGACTGATGAGTGGATTTTATCGATGAACATACTGTGGAAATCGATGGTTTCATTAGTGGGGATGCATATAAACAAATTTCTTAAGTCAAATTGAATCGTATTTTAAATTCTTGACGTTATAAAATTTAACTTTATTTACCTAGTCAAAATTATCGGGAACGCAATTGTTTGACACTGAAATTTTACTGGCTGATGTTGTTTTGATATTATTCATCCTGTCATTTTGTTCTAGGGAGTGATGATCATTAGCCTTATTATTCTTAATGGCGGCAAACTTCACGTTTCAAATAATTTGTGTACCCTCGGTGTGCCGTACATTCTGGCCGCGAATGTGCTGACTAATTTTTCGTTTTTGGACGCCGTATGATGATCTCTATTTTATTAACACACCATATTAAATCCCCTGTAGTTTTCGATCCGTTTTGATTTAATTGTCACTGTTTGAATTTCTGTGCACCGTTAAGGCAATTATGAGTTCTCAATAAGGACGAAACCCGTCTACTGGATGAATTGCCTTTTCTACACAATACAATTCTTAGTTTATACTGACATATGTAAGTAACTAAGTGGTCAGGGGCCAATATCAAGATCGCAACTATGATTATAGTAACAGTTATTACCTCCCGCTCAACGAATGTTCGTTTAAAGGCAAGTACTCGTTTGATTAATATAGTCATTGTGATCCATAAAAATAATATCTGAGCCTTCTTTGTCTTCATTAATCTAATTTGGTTATTGAGTCTCAATCGTTTGAGTCCTATGTGCCCAAAATATACAACATTGAATAATTTGTGTTTCAATTTAAAGTGCTCTTAGAAAAATGTAGTTCAGTTTTAAATAGGGCAAAATTTCATCTTCTTGTGAAATTTCTTATGCAACATCGTTAAATATTCTCCCGATGGCGGCCTTTGTATTTATCTTTATTGTCTGGTTCATATCGATTGGGAAAATTCAATATTTGAATCAAAACATTGTATATTCTTTCTGCTTTGGCAAGCAAGCGCCCATAACACAATGAAATTGTTAAGTCGAATATGCAGATTTTTGAAAGACCACTCCCTTGAGAATCAATCTATGAGATACCACCAGCGTTATAGTTTAGCTTCAATGCTGGACATTGATTAAATATATTTTTCTGGTGAAATTCTGATGACTCGATTTACACCTACTAATTTATTATATGTGTTGTGCTGCGCTATTATTCGATGTAGTCACTCCACGTTATGCAAGGTCTTGAACTTTCGTCATTTATAAAAACACGGCATGTAAGTCTCCTTGATGGATGATCTATAAGTGGTTCTGTCACTCTGAACGCATCAACCAGATTTATACTAGCCACGGTAAACTTTAATTATTTTCGATTGATCCACAACATTTTTAAGCGTTATTTACTTCATCAACATCAGGGTTTCAATACGAAACATTTAAAATCTCTTAATGAAAAAATGCTACACAAGACGGATATAATTATATTTATTTCAGGCCTACTAACGGTTCGAATACAACCATATATATTACAATAATCAATCACCTACACGCACACAGGAATATATGTACGCACATACACAAATACATGACCCTTTTTAATGTTTTATGTACCTCCTTTATAGCAAGATTATGCTTCAATACAATATTTATTTCTCATTTGAAATCAAACATGAATAAATGTGGCTGTAATAAAATTTATGCGGGACGTAATTGCCACGAGAGATCAAACACTTCATTTCAATTACATGTAGATATGTCGAGGCCAGTAAATAAAACAAATTTTATTTGTAGTTTATCTAAAATAATCTTTTTTTTAGAAAATTCCTCAAAAAATGACGTTCAGCCACGACACACACTGTCGTCAGAGAAAATAAGAAACTACACAAAGATTTCTTTTATAATGAGCAAGTCTGAAATGCATTTCCAAAGAACCTTAACGCATTCATTTTCAATAAGTCGAGTTTGTCTCTGTCAGACAAACAGAAATAAGTGTTATCTCTTGGAACAAAATTCTATAAGTTGACAAACGATAAGATCCACGCGATTGAGATAAGAACAGAAGCCGCACTGTAGAGTCAGTATGACGATGTAACATCCGTAATTTCAAAATAAGATAAGATTTGCTCCTTACTAAAAGCTGAGCTATATTTTGCCCATGAGCATTTTTAAGTAAGGCACAAGCGATTCAATTTTAGAAAGCGGAAGCATATAGAAGGAATCTAGGAATTCGGAAACTGCAACGAACTTAGATTAATAAAATCAAATAAAGGCTCATTTGTTTTTCTCATGACCATCAAACGCGCAATTTCTTTAATGACTACTAGAAATTCAAACCATGTCAAATAAATAAAGACAAATCGGAAACTACCGAGGATTCACTATGGCGTGCGATTACAGTGTTTGTGAAGCAATTCAACAAATATGGATGATGTGAATTTTTATAATATCTATATCATCCTATGTAGTCTTAAGCAAACAAAACTAGTCAGCACAAGCGCAGCCATAATGTACGGTACGTCATAGGTACACAAAGTGTATGTAACGTGTAAGTTGCTGCCATTAAGACCGATAATGTAAATGATCAACAATAAATGGCACAGATTAACGGAGAACTAACACCAGTCATATAGCCATTACAAATTCAAATGCCAGGCAATTATGCTTGCGATACATTTTGTAAATAAATTAAAATAATACAATGAAATAATAATTGTTTGCGCGGGAGGTGGTACAAATTCTTTAAATCAAGTTTGTGAGATTGAAGTAAACACTAATCCGATTGTATTTAGCCAGGCGTCGAACAACATAACAAAACTATCGCCAGTAGCACGCACTGACGCGTTTCGACCTTCCATGATGATCATCAGAGTACGACTCTGGATTGGTGTTTACTTCAAGCTCGCAAACTTGATTTAAAGAATCGTTACCACCACCCGCGCAATCAATTATTGTTTAATTTTAGTATATATATATATATATATATATATATATATATATACTCATTGTACCCTTCTTATGTGCAAAAACAAAAAGAAATTTTATCAGATATAAGAAAATTTTCTTTCTCATGGTCTTCTCAAATATCTACTCATGAACATATCTTTATATATAAATTGGAAAGCAAAACAAGATAGAAATATGTGAACAAAGAGAGTGTGAAAAATAGAAACCAATCAAATTGCGTGCGTCACATCCAGTTCAAGCTCAATGCTTGTACGTGCTTCTTCTGCTTACATAAATCCGGCTGCAATTTGTTTATCCATAAGGCTTCGTATGTGGCTAGCTCCCTTTTGTTTTTGCATTTAGTAATTACTTTGAATGCTACGTCTGGAGAACATACGTGCGATGTTTCGATGATGTGTTGCGCAATAGCAGACGTGGATTCACCATTTGATTTAAAACAGGCGTTCAAGTTGCAATGTTCTCTCATTCGAGTAATTAACCGTCTGGTCGATCGGCCTACGTAAGATGATCGACAACTTGCGCATGTATATTGGTAAATAATATTTGATATCGACATTAACGGCTGTTTCTCTTTGATTGCTGGTAAAGGCAAGTGTGTTACCCCAAATAACACAACTCGTATTTGTGCTGCATTAAATGTGTATGTTAATGCTGCTTCAACTTTCTTTTGTGCCTTTCGGGAAAGTGCATCCCCTTTAAATGGGATGTTTAGGTAGACTGTTTTATTTTCTGGCCCATAATACGTCTGTTTCTGTTCAATTCCCCTTTCATAAATTGATTCAATTAATTGTCTTGGATAGCCATTCTTGAGAAGCAACCACGAACTGTTGATAATTTATATTAAAATGGCACAAAACTGCTGTGTATGTGTGTGTGTATGTAAGCAGAAGAAGCACGTACAAGCATTGAGCTTGAACTGGATGTGACGCACGCAATTTGATTGGTTTCGATTTTTCACACTATCTATGTTCACATATTTCTATCTTGTTTTGCTTTCCAATTTATATATAAAGATATGTTCATTAGTAGATATTTGAGAAGACCATGCGAAAGAAATATTTCTTATATCTGATAAAATTTCTTTTTGTTTTTGCACACAGGAAGGGTACAATGAATTTCATTAAAGCTCGCATTTCAAAAGAATATATATATATATATATATATATATATATATATATAACTAGGTGTGTGTGTGTGTGTGGCGAAAACTGCAGAGTTAATGTTCGTGACTGCATAGAAATTGTGCAGCCGACATTTCCAGTCAAGTTAAATGAAAACAAGACTACTGGAGGTCATAGCACATATTTGTAATTTTTGATTTACATATTGTTATACAATGCGATTGTGATCCTTGCTAGTAAGTTTGCCATCGCACTCTGATGATGATCATCGCGTCTTTGCGTGCGACAGGTTGTAGTTTTGCTATATTGTCCGACGACCAGTTGAATATAATGGGATTGGTCTTTACTTCAACCTCGCAAACATTATTTAATGAAATGTTAGTACCACCCGCGCAATCAATTATTGGTTAATTGTATTTCCTAAATGTGTATATGCGGCAAAATCTGCCAACATTTTATGTTCGTGGCTGCACAGAAATTTTACAGCCAACATTTCCAGTCAAGTATAATATATGGGAGACTACTAGATGTGAGAGGCGCATATATAATTTTGCTTTCCATATATATGCAATGCGGTTTGATCCTCGCTAGTCAGTTGGCTATTGTACTCTGTTGATGATCATGGAAGGTCGAAACGCTTCAGTGCGTGCGACTGGCGGTAGTTTTGCTATTTTGTTCGATGACTGGTTAAATATAATGGAATTGGTGTTTACTTCAAGTTTGCAAACTTTATTTTGAAAAAAATCATACAATTTTAAGAATTTAATTATGATTTCTTGTTATAATAATCCTCATTGGAAAAATCATCGATTTTCTCTGTAGGTTGATCAATGGAACTATCCATCATTCCCCATACCCATATGTCATCTAAAACATCTCCCCTGTTGCTGCGCCAAAGAAGTTCAATTCTTAGTTAATGTTCAATATATTGCACAAGTGGATGATGTAGCGATGGGTAGTCCTGTATAGAGTCTACTACCTGATGAATAAAAGTTCTCTCTGGAGAAATCATTATTGCAAATACCTTTTTAAAAGTACTGAAATATGTATCTGAGGTATGTTGATGACACTTTAATTACCATAACTGAAAATGTAGGAACAAATGACATTTCCAACGATTTTAATATTATAGACCATCATATTCAGTTTCCTTGAGAGCGTGAAAACTCTCATTCTAACATGCTATCTCTGCGTGATGTATTGCTATTGAGAAAAGAATTAAGTAGCATAGAAAGGAAAGTATCTCGTAGGCAGACATGGACTGGATCGTACATTTCGTACCATAACATTCTCCCATCTTCCACTAAGGTATATTTAATATGCAATTAATCCTAAATAATATGGAAAATCTGTTCTGAAAGCAGTTCTGGCGTTGCACAAAACAACTTTATTAGAAAATAGTTATCTCGAAAACTTTGTTAAAACAAATATGCGGTTTAAACCGCAAAAGATGCAAAGCAGCTGTACCCTACCAAAAGGCGATATATATATCAGTATACCTTTTGAGGAGGACGCTCGATGTGAAATATTTATTCGAAGTGTTAAAAACTCAGCGTATTCTCGGTTACCTTAAATGCAAACGACATTTTTTATTCTACAAAGCGCCTGATAAGCATAATTATAAAGGATAGGCTCCCTGAAATCGAATAACCGAGCATTGTTTATTTATACAAATTCAGCAGCTGCTAAGTGCGCTATGTAAGCCGGATCAGCCGATTGCTAAGGAAGCGAATTAAAGAACATTTTAGACTACGCACGGCTGACATAGGAGAGAAGATTTCTGCAATAGCGGAACACATTTTGTATAAAAATCACACTCCAAATCATGCGTAATTCAAGGAGGTTTTCAACGCAAAAACGAAAAATATGTACCCACAGCTGAAACGGTGTGTCCCAGATCCTCATCTAAATAACTAGAAGAAGCTCGTCTATTATTTAAATATAACATGGTGAGTTGGTTGTACATGTTTGCGTGCCTCAGCATATGATTTTCCCGCTTTCTGTTTGTTGTTGTATAATTCACGTGTTAAATCCACCTTGATTTTTCTTTTCTTAAAAAGTTTGACCATAGCAAGTACCATGCAAAACTTTTGAATTGAGTTCTGGCGAAAAGAAAACGGCTGTTTTTAACCGTGTTGTATGTATCTGCGCTATAATAAATATATTCTTTAAAAAAGTATTTATTTCTCACTTCAAAATATATGTGTATATGTTGGCGAGAAAGGAGTTGTACGGTGCATGGTGAGTGTAAAACAAATAGTCTGTATTTAATGGTTAAATTCATATTCAACCACTCTAGTTTCACTTATTTCGATGAACATAATTATATATATATATATATATATATATATATATATATATATATATATATATATATATAAATGTGACGCATAACTGCCTAGTGGAAGGTTAATCTGAAGTATAAATGATATGGCTACGTGAAATATCGCAATTTCTTCATTAATTTGCTTTTTGAAACTTGTGATGATGGGTGAACTGAAGATGGCAGCCGCCTGTGTTTGCCGAAATATTTTCAAGGAACAAGACTACTGGAATTCAGATTTTGTTAATCACAACTCAGATCAGGTAAGTGAGGCATTGTTTGTTTATTGTACCATAGTCCGATTTCTTCTGAAACGTTAACCGTTTATTTGTAGGTACATTCACTTGCCTATTTGTACTTTTGTTTTTATTGTGTCGTCTTTTATGGCGATTAACCGGTATTATCGGTAATATTTAATTGCACTGATTAGCGCTTACGTAAGACTGCATTTTATGCGGTGCTTGACCAAAACAATTTAATTTATGGTATTTTTACACTATTTTATCCGTGTAAATGTGCTGACAAAGATAACGCTTCGCATGGATTATTTCTGGTAATTATGCTAGTTTCCTATGTTTTTATTCTCTGAACCATTGTTTTCTTTTCAATCTATTTAAAAACTAAGGGCTTGGCTCATTACAGTCTCACCATAAATTGCATAATGATTCTTAATTTTTTCTTTTCTAAGTTAGATTCTTCCACATATGATAATGATTCTTTTGGTAATGATGAAACAATTTCCATTGATTTAAACTGTTTTGAATAGGACTTGCTATACGTATGGCATTTTAAAACAGTTGATCAATGTTTAAATAAAGTGCTATTTCATGAACTATTCTAAAACAACCACTATATGATTCAAACAATTAAAGCGCTTCGTATTGCTGACTGAAATAATAATTGAATTTTGGTATTTAAGTAAATGCGTTAGAGCCACAAGGTGATGTGCCCAGGTGTGCTTATATTTCCCAGAGTATTAGATGACTATGGCCAAACTAATATCCTTGCATGAGAGTCTGCATAATCTTACGAATTCTCAAATGTTATTTAAAATCGTGGTCCTCTGCTAGGTAACTTCTTTGCATTGTCATGTTAAGTTGTGTTGTCTTAACAGTAGCACTGCTCTAACCTGTTTTATATCTAGCATTTATTATTATTGGTGATTTTATTTAATATCTCATCTTTTGGTAATGATGAAACAATTTCCATTGATTTATACTGTTTTGAATAGGACTTGCTATACGTATGGCATTTTAAAACAGTTGATCAATGTTTAAATAAAGTGCTATTTCATGAACTATTCTAAAACAACCTCTATATGATTCAAACAATTAAAGCGCTTCGTATTGCTGACTGAAATAATAATTGAATTTTGGTATTTAAGTAAATGCGTTAGAGCCACAAGGTGATGTGCCCAGGTGTGCTTATATTTCCCAGAGTATTAGATGACTATGGCCAAACTAATATCCTTGCATGAGAGCCTGCATAATCTTACGAATTCTCAAATGTTATTTAAAATCGTGGCCCTCTGCTAGGTAACTTCTTTGCATTGTCATGTTAAGTTGTGTTGTCTTAACAGTAGCACTGCTCTAACCTGTTTTATATCTAGCATTTATTATTATTGGTGATTTTATTTAATATCTCATCTTTTATTATTACTGTGTAAAACGTCATGCTTGCATTGCTATTAATCACATAATACTTCATTTTTTATACAGCGCTTAAATTACACTGCTCACACATTATACAGTAAATGGTGTTTGCTGTGCTTTTAATCTACTTGATTTTCGCTAAGCGAAGGAAATATAATGTCTTACATTACATATCGTTTAACATAGACATCAGATTGTAATAAATGGTTTTTAAATTCATAGAAGGTAATTATAATTGGTGACCACGTCGGGCATCGAACCTGGAATCTTGGATTACAGGCGCGAATCATATCATTTCTTCAAAGGATTATTTCATGTTATAGAAACGTTTCTTCATCATCGTGCGGTACACTGGTCTAACGGTGCACTCACACAAAGTGATGGTTTTGCCGTCTTAGAAACATTTTGGAGTAAATATCCATACGCCTAAACGATCATTTGGATTCTACGTGCGTCTGTATCGGAAATTAAAATGATATAGGACAACTGTCATTACGATACCGATATCCGGATCGATTCCAACTTAGGCAGCGTCACATATTCAGAAACACGCACGTTGGCCTGCAGTAGTTGTTGATGCTATGAATGACAGTATTATTCATGTTTATTGAATATGTTTCACCTTTCGACATCCTAATGCGAAACGGATTACCTTGGCAGTTAATTGAGCTAGTGATAGGCGACTTAAACTGATGTCTAAACATCTTTTGAGAACTATTTACTAGCTTGAAATCCTTCTAACACATGATAAGCCGACTGCTTTTACTATTTGGATTATACCTGTCCTTTAAAATGTTAAGTATAAAAACTAGGCCTTCTACGTATTTGCTCATCATTACATTAACTATTTTTAATTTAGTCTGCTGCTACTGCAATCTTGGTCCTTTGCCAGACCTCACTTTTAGTTTTTTACACAGAGTTGCATTTTCTAAACTGTAGCACTTCTCTTATCAATTATATTCTTGTTCGTGTTTATTATTACTTACCTTTTGGCAGCGATCCAATGATAAAGCAGACCATGCGCGACGTCACATAATGTGGGTTTCAGAACTATTCAAAACACGCATGTGCGGTTAGTGATGCTGCTTGATTTAATACCTGTTCATTGATATTTTGGCATATTTATTTTTTCTTAGTTAAAGTTAAACTTTATTGACAACATCATATTTACATAAAAATTATATCATTCACATCATCCATAATGTTTCTACATTATGTGCATTATGCTGCTCTTTATTGTGATCTCCTCAAGTGCCCGATTTTCTGTCATAAAACGTTTTAATCTTTTATATATATATATATATATATATATATATATATATAATGGGACTTTGGCTTATATCGAGATGGCAACCTTGATTATAGTAATTGATATCACTGCCAGCCCACCAATGATTGTTTAGCTATATAAAAGTTCAATTCAGAACCACTTCCTGGATGGCGTGGTGTCTGTTCTATAATGATATATTGGGGGTTATTATTTAGAACATTTAATCATATAGGTTCAACCTGAAGGAAAGTCTAACTAAATAAACGTCAGCTAGTATATGATTGAAAATTGTCTGTATCGTGCAGCGGAGTGGCTTAGTTGTTAAAGTAACAAACTCTGAAAAATACTTGCACATGTTCAAGCCCTGTCCGCGGCAATTTATATGGAATACTTATATATATATATATATATATATATATATATATATATATATATATATATATATATATATATATATATATATATATAGTGTGTGAGTTAGCGTTGAAATCGCATTGTCGTAGACTTTATATGATGTTAGTTTCACTATTTCAGGTTTACACATTCGTCAAGGAGATTGTACCGTCCTATTATTCCACATTCTTTGACCAAATATATAGTGGTTAAAGGGCGTAATACCGGCTCCTACTGATGAGTCGCCAGTAAAGCACGAAACGATTGTGCATGAGATTATACTTTCCGTTCATGCTGCCTTTGGTTTATCCTTCTGGTCACAACTGAACTAATTTGTTACTAGGTTCGCAACACCTAATACATACTTACTTGAAGAGTTCCCAATGAGAATGAAATTGGTCTACTGGATGAATTGCCTTTTCTACACTATACGACGTTTAGCCTATACAGACAAATGTATGTAACGGGATCGGTCGTTATATCAAGCTTACAAAATTGATTTGAAGGATTTGTTTGCTATCTTTTTTGTGTTTTCTATCTACTGGATACACCAAACGCGAAATAAGTTTTGAATATAATATATTGCATTAGTTCACCATAGACAGTCCATCGTAATGAAAAACGTCTTGGTCTGAACAAGTTACGTTCCTCACTGCGCCAATTTACTGGCTAGCGAATATGTATTTGTCAATTTGATGTTTGTTTATCTGATCAAATGCAAGGCAAACTTCTTAATTAAGGAAGTTATTTAAATGTTTTGTGTGCTAAATATTTAAGTTAGCTGTGTTCTTTGAAACCAAAGTAAACAGATTAGGCATTGTGTTGTTTTGGTTGTCAAATCCAGTTGAGAATGATAAATATCTCAAAGGCACAGACAATTATGCAAAGTATATTATATTCTATGAATAAATATTGAGAATGCTATATATCATCACGATCGTGATTATTAAGAAATGATAAAAAGTAAATCTTGTCGATTGCAATACATGTGAGACTACTTTAGATGATAACAAATTTGGAACATTAAAAACGTATGTTTACACATGTTTTACCCGTTGGTCCGTTTTCCATTTTGTTCTGAATGCTACAAAGAATAATATAAACATACCAGTGTGTAAAATTGGCCGTAATTATGCTATTTTGTATATTTAATTATAGAAATAGATTTAATTTTGATTCAAATACATAGACTTATTTTAAATAGTTTATCTAATGTGACCCGTGCCTATATTTTTTTTATAATGTAAGGGGAGATTTAAAACTACTATTGTTCTGATGGAATAGAAACTAGACATCATGAATTTCCGTAAAATATAATGTATTCAAACATTGAGGGACAAGAGCCGCATCCAATAATTTAATTTAATTTATATGCATTGCCGTTTAACCTAAATGAGTCAGCTTAACGCCGTACTTTTATAATAGACATTGCAAGTCAATTACAATGTATGCAAAACTACTTGAGGTGAGAGCCGCACATCTAGTTTTGCTTTCCATATATATACAATGCGGTTTGATCCTGGCTAGACAGTTTGCCGTCGTACATTGATGATGATCATGGAATGTCGAAACGCGTCAGTGTATGCGATTCATGGTAGTTTTTCTATGTTTTTCGACATCTGGTTGAATGCAATGGAATTGGTGTTTACATGCAACTCGCATACTTCATTTAAAGAATTAATACCAGCACCCACACAATCATTGTTTGTTTAATATACAAAGGTGTTTGAAACACTTTAGCGCATGTGAATCTTGACAGTTTTTCTATAATACATTATTTTTTGAGAATTGGGCAGGTGCATATTTTAATTATGCGAAATTTATTAAAATAATTGTCCTGACGATCAAAGATTAAGCATAGATTGTCTTTCAGTAGCGCAGATACCGCATTGTTTAGGTCAAAGGTTTTTAGGAACATATCTAACACACTAGTAATCACATTCAATTGTAACGGCTCAGATTAATTCATCAACATATTTCATAAATGAAATTCAAATTTCATTACGCGGTACCAATTAAAACAAGCGAAATTTACCGTTAACCAATGGCGTGCGACCTTGCGCCTGCACAAGTATATAAGCATCGTGCATATAGCGTGCAGCACACTTGACATTTCTGCTCTACGCGTTACGGGTGATTGCTGTCGCTCTCTTCATTTAACTGTCTACCTACGCTGACTTCTTGATTTACGTTTACCATGCTGTGCCATCTCGTCCCTTAGACTTCAGTCACGCCAATTTTCTTGTTGCTGCACAACTTGTCATAAATAATCGATTATCTATTAATCTGACTTCTACGTGTGCCTCAACGGTATTGCCGCAGATCTTCAACAAGACAATTTTGATCCTTCGAACAGTATCTCGCTTCTCCGGTTTCAACAACTCTACTTATTCTTGGAAGTAAACTCTGTGCGACGTTAAAAATATGAAAATAAAGCCGTGGATAATGAGAGACAATCACTGTTGTTGGCCAATATCAGGGCCGGAATTGTGTTCTTCGGCAAATACCGAGACAGTTAAATAGTGTTGCAATGTCTATAAGTACTTCTAGACACTTTTTAAATGCTCTGGCTGGTTTGGTGGTGTTTCTTCGTGTGGATGCACCGGAATAAGTGGAGTTGTTGAAACCGGGTGTGAGTTGCTATTCTAAGACTAAGAACTGTCTTGTTGAAGATCTGCGGCAACACCGTGGTAGCTGGCACACATAGAAGTCCGATTAATAAATAATCTAATACGTATGACTAGTTGTGCAGCAACAAGAAGATTGTCGTGATTCTAGTCTAAGCGACGAGAGGACACAGTGTGGTAAACACAAGTCCAGAAGTCAGTGTAGGTAGACAGTCAAAAGAAGAGAGAGCGACAACAATTATCCGTAGTGCACAGGGCAGAAATATCAAGTGTGCTGCATGATAGTTGCACCGTGCTTATACACTTGTGTAAGCGCAAGGTTGCACGTCATTGGTTGACGTAAAGATTTGCTTGTTTTAATTGGTACCGCGTAATGAAATTTGAATTTAATTTAGGCAATACTTAGGCGAATTAATCGGAGCCGTTACACAATAAAATATCTTTAAAAATACGTCTATCTTTAACTTGTAATGGGTGTTCTGAAGAAGACAGTCGGTTGGGCTAATCGAAATATTGAAAGACCGAACAATTCTTGTGTTGTCAATGTTTAATAATACACAAACTTATGAAGGTTCATCTAAAAATAATATAATGAAAAATATGTCGCGATGAATTTTCTTATTACTTCTAAAGCACAATTATGCCTTAAAACTGTTTACAAATTTCATCTCGCGTAGGTTTAAGTTCATGAACAAAACGCTTAGCCATCTCAGGAGCATATATTATTTATTCGAAGCAAACAAAACCTGGCTTGACATGCGGTACTTACAATTAAACAATAATCGAAGTTATGGTGTTTGTATTTAATGACAAAATCATCCATTTTCTTATGCCAGGAATTTATTACTCTATTTGGTCACGGTGAATATATAATTGCATATCTTTGTAGTCTTATTTACAATCTACTTGTTTAATATATTCTTGAAGGCGTAAATATTATTTATTAGCACATATGTATTACATATTTCATAACTAGTAACAAGTCAGTTCGGATAGGACAAGATTAATATTCGTTTTGTGTTTACTGACGACTCACTGGAGAAACAGACATTGTATCCCACACCAAAAATATATTTTCTCAACAATCGTGGAGATTGCAATGTCCAACTCCTTACATTTATTAACAATATATATATATATATATATATATATATATATATATATATATATATTGTCTGATTTTGGCAACGTCCTGGCTCATACCAATGAGTCGTCAGTAAACCCGAGATTCGTATGTACACGAGGTCGCACAATCATTATGCCTACTTTGGTGTATCTTTCTAGTCCGGTTTGAAATCATGAGATTAGTAAATTTCAAGCTAAATATATGAGAGCAGATTTTGCATTTGTTCAGACTACCGATTTGTTAACCAATCATAAAACAAATTAGCAGTTTGAAATTATACTGCCCGTTCATGCTGCCTTTGATTTATCCTTCTGGTCACAACTGAACTAATTTATTACTAGGTTTGCAACACCTAATACATACTTGCATATATATTAGGTCTTCGCAACAAACAGTATTTAACTGTTATATATTGAATTGAATGATGTCGCGCTTACCACTAAATGTGATAACTGATATCGATCAAGGCCAGAGCGAAGGGATTTACTGGAGTAACAGTTGTTCAGAAATAGTTGTAATTCTCAATTTTGGTGAACTATAGCATATATTGATATCCATCATGTTGGTATCATGTACCGACTCGGAAACCATAGTATTAGTACCATGTAACTTTTCGGTACTATAATGTTGATATCGGTTACTAACACAATAGCCATAGTGTTAGTATCCTTTACAGACTCAGTATATATATTATATAGTGTGAGTTAGCATTGAAGTAGTATTGTCGTTGACTTTAGATTATGTTAGCTTCACTATTACAGGTTTACACATTTGTCTAGGAGATTGTACCGTCATATTATTCCACATTCTTCTACCAAATATATAGTGGTTAAAGGGCGTAATACCGGCTCCTACTGATGAGTCGCCAGCAAGCACGAAACGAATGTGCATGAGATTATACTTTCCGTTCATGCTGCCTTTGGTTTATCCTTCTGGTCACAACTGAACCAATTTGTTACTAGGTTCGCAACACCTAATACATACTTGCATATATATTAGTTCTCCGCAACAAACAGTATTTAAATTAGCAGTTTTACCGATTATTTCTTTTTATATTTCGTTCATAGGTACCTTTGAACAATCGTTTATTGCGCGGGTGGTGGTAAAAATTCTTGAAATCAAGTTTGTGAGATTGAAGTAAACACCAATTACAATATATGTAACCAGTCGTCGACCAACATAGTTACTTTACTTCTCTATCAAACTTTTTATAAGATAACATTGTATTAACTCATGTACTTGATCTGAAACACTTTTAATTTAAGATATCTCTAACTCAATTCCTGTGTGTAGTGAATATGCAAAAGTTCAAAAGTCAATACTAAATCTGCAATACAAAAGTTTCATGCTTAGTGATTGCTAAAAATTGGAATTCGTAAACGATTCCTTAGCCTACTTTATTGTTATGTATTGACTACAGGATAAATGTAAAATAAAATATAGTAAACTCGCATTTAAAACAATATTTTTTTGACAATTTACCTTTTCTGCTTTCTTCTGATTCAGGTAGACCTTTATCTGCTGTTACATCATCTTTATCTAATAACTTCCGCAAAGTTTTCATTCTCTATAAAGCGAAAAAATATTCTCACATTAGAAAAACTTTCGGAGTCAGTTCAAATTGTGAACAAAATTAGAACACGTGTATAATTCTTAATGTCCAGGCATAATTAGAAGGACATTTATATAAATAAAAAACATGGGTTAGGCAGGCGGTGATAAAACATGTAAATTAAGTTTTTGATCTATATATAAACAAAAGTCTCATTATATACATACATTTGGCAGTATAAACTGAGCATTGTATGATGTAGAAAGGATAATTCATCCAGAAGACCGGGTTATTGACCTTATTAGGAACTCTTCACGTACTGTCCCAATTTTGCCATGTTCGAACCCTGACCGCGGAAATTTCTGCACAGAGCATGAAATGTTCCCAATAAGGACGAATCCTTTCTATTTGATGAGTTGCCGTTTCTACATTATACAATTGTTAGTTTCTACTGACAAATGTATGTATATAAAGGGTCTGGTGTTTACATCAAGATCACAACCTTGATTTAAACAATTAATTAATAATCATTTTGGTTCTATTTGAACTAATTTTGTACTAGGTACACAATAACTTATATATATATATATAAATATATATATATATATTTTATGATGTCCATTCCTTTTTAATTTACCACAGTATTCTTATAATTAGGAAAACACAAAAAATAAAGTTGATAAAGGCCATTTCTTTCGTGAATACTAATCATCTCTTATACAATCATACATATTTATACATTTTGGGTTTTCAATTGATTATGCTAGTGGTAACAAATCTGACTCGTTTTTACTGCTGTATATATATATATATATAATTATATATATATTACTAGTGTATATATATATATATATATATATATATATATATATATATATATATATATATATATATATATAACTATCATGTTTTTCATTCAATGATATCATGAATATTATAAAATAAGATAACGGTTGTCGATCGTTTCCAGAGTTTGTTAGTTTTCTGGAATAGCAGATAATCAGATTTGGTTTTTATTCTCAGTTTTGTTGCACCCTATACAGGTATGGTAACTATTATGTATAGTGAATTGCCTTTGAAGTCGTATTCAAGAATATCTTATATGAAGTTAACTACGTTGATGCTTGAATACGCATAAATTTAGCAGATTGTACCGCCTAATTGTCGCACATTTCCTAACCAAATATATTTTTTAAATATAGGGAATATTACTGGCTCCTACTGATGAGTCGCTAGTAAACATGCATGTGAACATGAGAATATACACTTCATTTATACTGACTTGGGTATATCATTCTAATTATATTTTCTACTTAGTTACATAATTACCTAATGCATGAATGAATAGCGAACGTATCCATATTTTATCCAATTTTCATTTGGTTTACAAATAGCATTTTACACCAGCATGGCTTGTATTTTTATATTACTTCTTAGAGTAAATTCAACTTGTAATGAATTGACATATTTTCGTTTTTGAATTTACCATTGCCCATCACATAATAAGTTATCTTCAAAAGATTATAGTCTACAATTTTTTAATAATTTCAAAATAGTTTAATTTGCCATTTCGTGAAGAAATACGTATTTTAAAATAGTACATAAAAAGACTAATGGAATGAAGAGAGAAGTCCCTGTATTCGTTGATTAACTGATAACACATATTATAAGAATTCTGTTATGGTTTAAAAAGGGTTCTTAACCTGCAACCCTATTGTAAACACTTCGACATATGAGATTATACGAAATAATTAAGCATTATTTTGAATGGCATTGTAATAAAATCATTCACGTAAAATGTCTTAGAGATTGCCCATGTGAATTTTATTTTTATTAATAAATTTTATGTGAAATATTGTTCCATAATTTACCAATAATTGATTGCGCGGGTGGTTTTAACAGTTCTTTAAATCAAGTTTGCGAGCTTGAAGTAAACACCAATCCCATTGTATTTAACCAGTCGTCGAATAACATAACAAAACTACCGCCAGTCGCAACCCACTGACGCGTTTCGACCTTCCATGATCATCATCAGAGTACGACGGCAAACTGGCTATCTAAGATCAAACCGCATTGAATATATATGGAAATCAAATTTAGATATGCGGCTCTCACCTCTCGTAGTCTTGCATAAATTGAGCTTGACTGGAAAAGTCTTCTGCAAAATTTCTAAGCAGTCACGAACAATAACTGTTTGCAACTTTCGCCACATATACATATATAGGCAACACAATTTAACAATAATTGATTGCGCGGGTGGTGGTAACAGTTCTTTAAATCAAGTTCGCGAGCTTGAAGTAAACACCAATCCCATTGTATTTAACCAGTCGTCGAACAAAATAACAAAACTACCGCCAGCCGCAACACACTGACGTGTTTCGACCTTCCATGATCATTATCAGAGTACGACGGCAAACTAACTATCGAAGATCAAACCGCATTGAATATATATGGAAATCAAATTTAGATTTGTGCTCTCACCTCTTGCAGTCTCGCATACATTGAACCTGACTGGAAATGTCGGCTGCAAAATTTCTATGCAGTCCCGAATATTAACTGTTTGTAGCTTTCGCAACACACATATATATAGAAAATACAATTAAAAATTAATAGATTGCGCGGGTGGTGGAAACAATTCTTTAAATCAAGTTTGCGGGCTTGAAGTAAACACCAATCCTATTGTATTTAACTAGTCGTCGAACAACATAAAACTTCTGACCCATTAATTACTTACATATGTCAGTATAAACTAAGAATTGTATAGTGTAGAAAAGGCAATTCATCCAGTAGACCGGTTTCGTCCTTATTGGGAACTCATCAAGTACTGGCCAGAATTTGCCGCGGACAGGATACGAACCTGGGCACGTCTGCTTCGGAATCTGGTGCTCTAACCACTGAGCTATCCTGCCGCACACTACACTACACACAATTTTCAGTTATATACTAACTAATGTAACTTGGTTAGTCAATTTTTCCCTTAGGTGGAGCTCATATGGCATCCATTTAGACCCAAAGTTCCAACTAACCATGCCCAATCTGTCATTACTGAACAGACACCACATTACATGGGAAAGTGGTATTGAAATGACCATTTATATAATTAAAAGAACATTGGTTGCGCGGGTGGTGATAACAATTATTATAATCAAGGTTGCGGTCTTGATATAAACACCTGACCCATTAATTACTTACATATGTCAGTATAAACTAAGAATTGTATAGTGTAGAAAAGGCAATTCATCCAGTAGACCGGTTTCGTCCTTATTGGGAACTCATCAAGTACTGGCCAGAATTTGCCGCGGACAGGATACGAACCTGGGCACGTCTGCTTCGGAATCTGGTGCTCTAACCACTGAGCTATCCTGCCGCACACTACACTACACACAATTTTCAGTTATATACTAACTAATGTAACTTGGTTAGTCAATTTTTCCTTTAGGTGGAGCTCATATGGCATCCATTTAGACCCAAAGTTCCAACTAACCATGCCCAATCTGTCATTACTGAACAGACACCACATTACATGGGGAAGTGGTATTGAAATGAAAATTTATATAATTAAACGAACATTGGTTGCTCGGGTGGTGATAACAAATATTATAATCAAGGTTGTGGTCTTGATATAAACAATCTGTAAGAAAAATTGACTAACCGAGTTACATTAGTTAGTATATAACTGAAAATTGTGTGTAGTGCAGTGTGCGGCAGGATAGCTCAGTGGTTAGAGCACTCAGATTCCGAAGCAGACGTGCCCAGGTTCGTATCCTGTCCGCGGCAAATTCTGGCCAGTACTTGATGAGTTCCCCACAAGGACGAAACCGGTCTACTGGATGAATTGCCTTTTCTACACTATACAATTCTTAGTTTATACTGACATATGTCAGTAATTAATGGGTTAGGTGTTTATATCAAGACCGCAACCTTGATTATAATAATTGTTATCACCACCCGCGCAACCAATGTTCGTTTAACATAAAACTTCGGCTAGTCGCAACGCACTAAAAGCGTTTCGACCTTTCATAATCATCATCAGAGTACGAAATTGTGCAGTCGACATTTCCAGTCACGTACAATGTATGCAGACTACTAGAGGTAGGAGCCCCTTATCTAATTTCGCTTTTCATATATATGAAATACGTTTTTATCCTCGCTAGTGATTTTGTCGTCGTACTCTGATGATGATCATGGAAGGTAGAAACGCGTCAGTGCTTTGCGACTGGCGGTAGTTTAGTTTTGTTGTTCGCCGACTGGTTGAATACAATGTGATTGGTGTTCACTTCAAGCCTGCAAACTTGATTTAAAGAATTGTATTTATTTGAATAGTAATAGATTTTACGAATTTAAGCGCAATTAAGACAACGCAACTAGATTTGAGCTTCAGTTTGTCGTCTGCATAAGGTGAGTTTATATTTTAAAGTTCGCAGGAGTCATTTGGATTTCCTCAATGATTAGTCTGCCTAAAATCCCTTCTGCACAATGCCGTCGTTCATTGAACCCTCAATGTTAGTTCTATTAGTTTTAAACGCAACACATGGTCAACAATATAGTAGCAGAAATTTTATTATTCGAATGCGATTCTTCAAGTTAGAAATGCTCTGCGAGCAACATTGCTCGTTCATTTAGCTTTGTAAGCCAATTATCTGGTATTTGATATGACCAACGTAAAATGAATATTTTGGGCTAATTCGATCCTTGCAATACATTTTTCAAACACATAACAAAATGTGAGTTGTTATGGTAGACACATCTATTTTTCCTAATCCTATTTATTAGCTTTTGGTCGTGCTCAAATTTTAGTGTTTAAAATAACATCAGTTACTATCAATAGTATGGCACAATAATTGAGGCGTTTGCCTACCACTAGAAGGCCTTAATACAGATGATGAATTACTGATTAGGACGAAGTACATGTAAAGTAATTAGATTTTCAAATACGCGTATCAAATAAAAAAATACGCGTAGAAATAATAAATTAAATATTCTAATCTTAGAAATGTATTAATATGTTCACTTAAAAATTTAGTAAGAATTACAGTTATATAGTATTAGGCATCAAAGCTTGGTTTTATGTCGATATTCTTTTATTGGTTAGAGGATCGGAATATATAAATTTATGTTGCTGATTTGAACTCAAATCTTGCTAAATAAGAATAAATTCATAAACTGTAAAATTTTTAAGTTTACGTTAGCTACGACCAATTTTCGACTGGAGCTGCTCATATGCTCCTAAGATCTTAGAATATACGATTCAATATATCAATATGTTTCGGCCTGCCACGACTTGTGATTACGGAATACTTAATCGGTGTGTACAAAGAACTCCATGCAGTGATTCAACCTCTTAGTGCCGAGCTCAATGGATTAAGAACAGGAGAAGAGCACCAAATTAAATTGGTGGCACTGTTAACTCACTAAGCCGAGACTTAATCACTGGTATAACACTTGCAAGGGCTTGCTGTTGCAGAATTTCAGAATTTGCGCGAAGAGGAAGTTGATAGAAGGTCAAATATTAAATAGCATCTTCGACTCGGTTAGTTCCAAAACCTGACCCAAGAATGTGGAGAGTGTACGTTAACTAACGTCTATTGAACTCCATTACAAAAGGTGACTCCTATCCGCTGCACAATTAGAGCAACATGCTACGCAATTTCATGGGAAATTTGTTGTCCACATAAGTTGTCAATAAGGTGTATTTTGAAATACCAATAGAATTCTCCGGATTTAGATTATTCATCGTTCAACATATTAGTAAAAGTACAAATGGTATATTCTTTTACGGTGGTATTGGCTCAGATATCAGCACATTCTCACAGGCATGTGAATAATAAGTGATTTTTGTGGTAAATCAGAGTAACTAACCTAGACTGTATATGCTGTTGGAATCATATAAGTCAGGTGATCACTTTATTAAAGATACAGCCAGACTTACTGTTGAGCGATTTATGTGACTGCGCTAATCTAAGGGCATGTGCGACGTGTCAAGCATTCAAGGTTTGCCGGCATACAAAGACAAAGGTAAGGAAGGTAGAAATACCTCCTGGACAATTTGAGCATGGGTATACCAACATAGTCGAGATGCCTGAAGTCAACGCTTAAATGAAATTGCTAATGATTGCGGATCAGTATAGTCAACGATACAAGATGGCGACTCTTATAAATATGAACACACAGAATGATTTGTACGTGTGCTTACATAATTGTGTATCACGATGTAGTGACCGGTAAGAGTCACTAAAGATCATGTTAACCAGTTGATGTCGTAATGTTTTATTTAGTCTCTGAATACCATGAGAATAGATGTATTGCATTCTGGGGCGTACAATCTCAGAGAAATGATATAGTAGAGTGGTTACATCGTGATTTGGAGGCTGCACCGAGGTGTACCGATAGGACAGACTGGTCACATAATTTATCTTCAGTTTTTCTACCTATGCTTAATAGGTATAGGTCACAGATAGGAATATTCCTAAAAGAATTTATTTGTGGAGATCCATTGAGATTGCCCGATGGTCTTCAAATAGAAACTCCATGTTTCACTGGTTGAGATTTTAATCCTATAGATTATTTTGTTTTGGAGCTTAGAAATGGTACGTGTTATAATTGCCGACTAAAAGTAGAAAGTTCATGACCAATTGTTATGTTTCGAAAAAATTGAAATCGGCAACACATGTATATTTTTCATTAGAGAGTTGGAAGAACTGTTTAATGCTATTCTACCGGGGAGCGTTTAACGTCAAAAAGATAATAGGTAATAATGTCTTCGTCACATTAAATGGCCTAAAGAACGGTAAATCTCTGAATCATTGCATTCCAATGTGTACCTGGATTGACGTTAAGGTGCCGACATTATGTGATTGAAACTAATATTCCAGTTCCGACATAGCGATCGAAAAGGTTGACTAAACAATTGAAATAGTATGCACCGGTAACATCAAGGCTTCATTCAACACGATCCGAACAGGAATAGAGCCCGTTATTCTATGCAATGCGATTGCGTCTTTTATACGCTTCATCTTTGTGTAGGCAGTAAGCGTGTATGTGATATTGCTTACAACAAAAATGAATTACGTTATTTAGATTCTTTCGTTAAACAATAATTGATTGCGCGGGTGTTGGTAACAATTTTTTAAATCAAGTTTCTGAGCTTGAAGTAAACACCAATCCCTTTGTATTTAACCAGTCGTCGCAAAACATAAAAACTACCGCCAGTTGCACGGACTGAGCCATTTCGACCTTCCATGATCATCATCAGAGTAATGAATGCAATCTGATTCAGTAAGGATCAAACTGAGCTTAAGTATATATATATATATATATATATATATATATATAGTATATATATATATATATAAATCGTACCCGATATGGCTCTCACCTCTAGCAATCTTGCATACATTGAACTTGACTGCAAATGTCGGCTGCACAATTTGTATGCAGTCACGAACATTAACTGTTTGCAGCTTTCGCCACATATAAACATATAAGCAATACAATAAAACATTAATTGATTGCGCGCGTGGTGGTAACAATTACTTAAATCAAGTTTGTGAGCTTGAAGTAAACACCAATCCCATTGTATTTAACCAGTCGTCGAACAACATCCAAACTACCGCCAGCTGCAACGCACTGACGCGTTTCGACCTTCCATGATCATCATCAGAGTACGACGGCAACTGACTATCGAGGATCAAACCGCATTGAATATATATGGAAATCAAATTTAGATATGCGGCTCTCATCTCTAGCAGTCTCGTATACATTGAACTTGACTGGAAATGTCGGCTGCACAATTTCTATGCAGTCACGAACAATAACTGTTTGCACCTTTCGTCACATATACATATATAGGCAACACAATTTAACAATATTTGATTGCGCGGGTGGTGGTAACAATTCTTTAAATAAAGTTTGTGAGCTTGAAGTAAATACCAATCCCTTCATATTAGATGTTTGTATTACCGCTCGATGACTAAAAGAAATACTGAGTAAAAAATTGTTTTATTATTTTTTTCGGAGCAATCTTTGTTAAACTTGTTTTGAACTTTTATTGTTAATTTTGTTTCAATTTTCTTTGGTTTGATATTTTGCGCGGTTGCTCTGTCGAATGTGTCCGTCTATCCTCAAATTTCTTGAAAGTATCATAGTGCTACTTTCTGTACTTGTCAATTGTGTCATCTTATTTATTGATTGGGCCTAAGAATAATGTAAAATATATCTTACAACGGGCAGTCATGATTTATTTCTCTAAAGTATCACAAGTTCAACAAAATAATACATTCTTTAATTTCAGTTTTCGGGGTAGGTATACATACTAATCCCAATGTAGCTAACCAGTTGAACCAAATTAGCCAAACTATAGCCTGACAAAGCACTAACAAGTTTCACTCTCCTACGGTTATTATCAGAGCGCGCGGTAAACTAACTAACAAGGATTCACCAGAAATGTATAGAGAAACAAAGCAAAATTAATTATGCATTTTTCACCTCTTTTATTCTCGTACACATTTTACGTGACTAGAAATGTCGCCTGCACATTTCTATGCAATCACTGGGGCCATAATTTTGTGGCTTTGTCAGATGTATATAAGTCGTAACGATATATATATATATATATATATATATATATATATATAAATATATATATAAATATATATATATATATATATATATATATATATATCAAGCTGCAATTTTCACCAATGTATTAAATATAATATAAATTGTTTTGTTCTTATATATATATATATATATATATATATATATATATATATATATATATATATATATATATATATATATAGTTGAAAGTAAGAGAAGTGTTTTATTGCAACATTCAGTCATTTGAAATCATCACGAGACACTAGGTTAAACATCCTTAAATGCTTGTTCTACTTGCAGAATCTTGAACGAACTTTATTACACCACTGCGCTTCACATATTGATGAATAATTTCATTTTGTGAATTTATTGACAGTATGTAGAAACAACCATGTTAATAATATACTCCACGCTTCAGATTGAGAATGATATAGCCTGAACAATTCAAGCAGAAAACACCAGTTTGAGTGTTAAGCTTTTATTGGTGATGTCGTATATACTTGATTGGATGTTTCTGGATGACGCACTTTTTTGCTTCTCATTTCTATTCAGTTTATTTTTTGAAAATAAAAACATAAAATTTTGGTCATATTTGAGGAGAAAATGAGTTAGAAATTTTCTGTAGATGTGGCTTTCTCAATAAAATTAAAGCCATCTACTCAAAAGTGATTGATTTACTTAACTAAATTATAGAGGAAGTTGGATTAGATTATTGCTCTATATCATGTTTTATATATGACACAAAAATAAATTATTGGATTTCATTACGATAAGAAAGTTATATTTAGATGAAATCAAATGAAATGAGAATAATAAACGCATACAAGTAGTTTGGAACTGATTACTTTTATAGGCTCTCTATGAATAGTTTAATTTTTAGGCAAAAAAGCAATTACCTTTGGAGTGTATTCTAGTATCGGCTTCACGACGTTTTTTAAAAAATCGCTCCCAGCTGTTTTCGCCATGTGATCGATATCTTTACGAATCAAATTAAATATATTTTCGTGATCTGATGCAGCTTAAATAAAATAAATTCAATTAATTAGTTAATTTTCAACTTGGTTATTAAAATTATCTTCAAAAAATAATTGGACATGACATTGTAAAACCAAGTTGCAATGCCTTCTAATTGATTTCAATTTTAAAAGACTGGTTAGAAACAAAAATTGGTGTGATAAAGTTGGTATTTAAAACATTAGAAAAATTATTAAATTACTTGAAATTAACTATTAAACCTTAGTTTTTATAGATTTTATGAACCTCTATTTCCATTCAAATCTCATGCTTAATATAATAATAATAATAATAATAAAATAGGAGGAATAATTTTTTGGGTGTATACTATTGATATGACAAATTACATGATCACTTTAACAAAGTATATCACAAAAAATTTATTTAAAACGAATTAAAGTTTATATTTCAATCATTTTTTACTAATGAATTAATTTTTAATATATTACTACGAATGATTATTGTCACTTTACTTGATGTTAAAGCATCATGCAAAAAATAATAATTCGTAACGAAAAAAAGATATCAATATTGAATATTTTATACTACAATAAATAATATAACTTTTATATGATCACAGGTGAAAAACAAATTGTCAGTATCCCCATTATAAGAAAACAATAGGCATTACTCTTATGTCTATTAGTGCGTTTAGAAATAAGTCAGTGTGTGTAACCGAACGGTCGTTTTGCTACGTTGTGCGACAGGATAAATGCATTAAAGTTTTCGTTTATTTCAAGCTCGCAAACTTAATTTAAAGAAATGTTGAAGCCGATTAACAATTAAGTTAAATCATCACTTTCAAGTTTCTTCAATAAAATGTTAATGGTCAGTTTGATTTTATGCGTATTTGAGAGTAAATTGCGTAGATCAGTCGACGATTTGATTTGCAAATGGCTTAAACTAGAGGAAGCTATTAATCCTACTAAAGGATGAGTTATAACCGCGTAACTTGATATTTTATCAATCAAGTAAAATTTAAAGGTTCTGCTCATGATAATTATGTAATATTGTGATCGCTACTAAGCCAAAATGGATGAGATTTTAAATTTTTTAAAACCGTCTCCAGGACTTAATCCAATCACGACACTATTGACATGAAACGTTTCTTTTGCAAAATAAGATCTAATCTTACGTCGTTGTTAATGGTCAGTATCCACACCACATGGAATAATTAAAACCTAGTTTGATACTCAGGAAGCACATTTGTTTTGACATTTTAAAGGTATTACGCTTCGCCTAATCAGACTCCATTTTTATTATCTAATGTTATATTTCTCATAACAAGTGCTTCCGATGGAAAGGTACTGCTATATATGATTTAATTCTAGGTTTCCAAGAATAGGAATTTTAAACAAATCTTTACCTTGAAAGTCATGTCAGTTTGCATATTTAATGCTTATCCTGCATCTCTTATTTCGTAATATGTATCTATTAGTATCTATTCTACTGCTAAGCATTGATATTTGCCGTTTAATAGTATAAATTTGAAGACATAGTGCTTAGTGTAATCTATACTTTTTGCTTTATTGGAAAAATTATTATCAATACATCATCAAGCTCACTAACTTTAGCGTTCAAAAGTGAATTCTGGGCAAAGGAACATTGTTGTACTAGTGGAATAATCACAGGGTAGAACTATATTGGTGGCCGCCGTTTATGGATATTTGCTCTGATGTTGATTTATTCATATAGTTTAAGAAAAACAATGTTTGTTGGTAATAAAACGGAACCTATTAACACGAGAAAAGAGTTTCAATGCAATCAAATATAAATAAATAACATCAAAATCATGTAAATAAAATGTTTTTTCCATGCCTAAATATTTTAAAGCAAAATCAAAATATTTTCATCAAATTTTGTTACACGGTTCTACAAAGCTTCGGAATTTGTCAATGTGTACTTTCCCGTCATGAAACAATTATACCTTAATAAATGATAAAGTGATATATCTAGTTATATTTTAATAGATAATTCGCACAATACATATTCGAACATTGGTGGCATGGGTGGTGAAAACACTTTTTTATTCCAGTATTTTTTGAATTTTGTCGGAGTGCTAGCTTCTATATTTCAATGCCGCCTTTTGCGAACGAGGATAATAGCTTTGCACGGACGGTTTCACAAAGATCCGATTGATCACAATTTCCAATTTTGTTTTGTCTTTGATCGGGTTGAGTTATTATTCGTTCCAATGGAAATGCGGTTCTATCACATCACTTATTTAATTGAAGGTTGCAGTTAGGACACTAACACCAATCCCATTATATGAATACATTTTCCAGTATAAACTAAGTTTTGTATAATTTAGAAAAGGTAATTCATCCAATAGACTAGTATCGTTATTATTGCAAACTTTTCAAGTTCTGGCCGCGGCAAATTCTGGAAAATATGTGAAGAGTTCTCAATAAGGACGAAACGGATCTGCTTGATGAATTGGCTTTTCTCCATTATACCATGGCTAGTTTTTACTGACAAATATATATTATGTCGGGACTAGTTTTGTATCAAGATCGCAGCCTTGGTTTAAATATTTATCACCGTCCGCGCAACCAAATTTTGTTTAATTATGTAAATTAAACAAACATTGGTTGCGCAGGCGGTGATAACAATTATTATAATCAAGGTTGCGGTCTTCATATAAGCACCTGACCCATTAATATCCGTTTAATAATATAAATGTTCATTTTGATACCACTTCCCCATTTAGTGTGGTGTCTGTTCAGTAATGACAGATTTGGGATGGTTAGTTGGAACTTTGTGTCTAAATGGATGTCATATGAGCTCCACTTAAAGGAAAAATAGACTAACAAAATAAACTAGTTAGTATGTATTAGGTTTTGCGAACCTAGTAACAAATTAGTTCAGTTGTGACCAGAAGGATAAACCAAAGGCAGCATGAACGGAAAGTATAATCTCATGCACATTCGTTTCGTGCTTACTGGCGACTCATCAGTAGGAGCCGGTATTACGCCCTTTAACCACTATATATTTGGTAGAAGAATGTGGAATAATAGGACGGTACAATCTCCTAGACGAATGTGTAAACCTGTAATAGTGAAGCTAACATAATCTAAAGTCAACGACAATACGACTTCAATGCTAACTCACACTATATAATATATATACCGAGTCTGTAAAGGATACTAACACTATGGCTATTGTGTTAGTAACTGATACCTTTTTTGAAATCGATGAGTACCGGATACTAACACCATGGTTTCCGAGTCGGTACATGATACCAACCTGATGGATATAAATTTATGCTAAAGTTCACCCAAATTGAGAATTACAACAATTTCCGAACAACTGTTACTCCAGTTAAACCATACACTCTGGCCTTCATCGATATCAGTTATCACATTTCGCGGTAAGCATGACATCATTCAATTCAATATATTACAGTTAAATACTGTTTGTTGCGAAGAACTAATATATATGCAAGTATGTATTAGGTTTTGCGAACCTAGTAACAAATTAGTTCAGTTGTGACCAGAAGGATAAACCAAAGGCAGCATGAACGGAAAGTATAATCTCATGCACATTCGTTTCGTGCTTACTGGCGACTCATCAGTAGGAGCCGGTATTACGCCCTTTAACCACTATATATTTGGTAGAAGAATGTGGAATAATAGGACGGTACAATCTCCTAGACGAATGTGTAAACCTGTAATAGTGAAGCTAACATAATCTAAAGTCAACGACAATGCGACTTCAATGCTAACTCACACTATATAATATATATACCGAGTCTGTAAAGGATACTAACACTATGGCTATTGTGTTAGTAACTGATACCTTTTTGAAATCGATGAGTACCGGATACTAACACTATGGTTTCCGAGTCGGTACATGATACCAACCTGATGGATATAAATTTATGCTAAAGTTCACCCAAATTGAGAATTACAACAATTTCCGAACACCTGTTACTCCAGTTAAACCATACACTCTGGCCTTCATCGATATCAGTTATCACATTTCGCGGTAAGCATGACATCATTCAATTCAATATATTACAGTTAAATACTGTTTGTTGCGAAGAACTAATATATATGCAAGTATGTATTAGGTTTTGCGAACCTAGTAACAAATTAGTTCAGTTGTGACCAGAAGGATAAACCAAAGGCAGCATGAACGGAAAGTATAATCTCATGCACATTCGTTTCGTGCTTACTGGCGACTCATCAGTAGGAGCCGGTATTACGCCCTTTAACCACTATATATTTGGTAGAAGAATGTGGAATAATAGGACGGTACAATCTCCTAGACGAATGTGTAAACCTGTAATAGTGAAGCTAACATAATCTAAAGTCAACGACAATGCGACTTCAATGCTAACTCACACTATATAATATATATTCCGAGTCTGTAAAGGATACTAACACTATGGCTATTGTGTTAGTAACTGATACCTTTTTTGAAATCGATGAGTATCGGATACCAACACTATGGTTTCTGAGTCGGTACATAATACTATCCTGATGGATATAAATTTATGCTAAAGTTCACCCAAATTGAGAATTACAACAATTTCGAACACCTGTTACTCCAGTTAAACCATACACTCTGGCCTTCATCGATATCAGTTACCACATTTCGCGGTAAGCATGACATCATTCAATTCAATATATCACAGTTAAATACTGTTTGTTGCGAAGAACTAATATATATGCAGTAAGCACGAAACAAATGTGC